>JADANM010001663.1:521579-568103 GCA_026213755.1 Eurema hecabe | reverse complement strand
TGGACCGATCTTCATGAAATTTTGTACATATTGTCTTGAAGGTGTCTGAATGAACACAGGCTTTACATACTGGTTATTTGCGATAATGCGATCGAAACCGCGGGAACGATCTAAAACATAATAAAATGTAATATAAAAATGAATCACCAAATGTGTAAGCGCATAACTCAATAACGGCTGGACCGGTTTATATTATTCTTTTTTAGAACATTGCTGGATATTCGAGGATGGTCCTTAAGCAAAAAAATCTAAATAATAGGTGTAGGCTAGTTTTTGGGTAGGATAGAAGTCGCATTGGGCCAGCCAGTTATAAAATTAATTAAAACCTTGCAATACTTCTTAAGAAGAATTATACTCGTGTACACAATTGAGGAAACATGTAAACAAATATATGTATTTATATGAGCTGTTAAATATTCTCGTTGCAGACTCAAAAAAGCCACGAATAAATTTTAAAACCACATCTCACAGAAACGCAAGGCATCGCTTTCAACGCGAAGTATGTCATATTCAAAGATCCCATATTTTAGACCTGCATTTCTTCCACATTTGCTAAGGTTAAAGTAGGTGTCTTCAGCGGATTTCCTGCTCTCGGTTAAAGGCGTGCCCGGAATTTTTGTTGCAAAATCTGGGGTAAACTTTCAATACTCGCGGAGAAATCTTTTAAAATTCCCACTGAATATTGTTCTGTATCAAAAGTATTCTATTGTTTCAGTTGCGATGGATAAAGTAGGCCATTGTACGCTGAAAACCAATACTATCCGACGAATGTTTTTGTTTTGATTTGTGATTTGTTTACGATCTATCATTTGTTTAAGGATGCTTTGGTAAGGCGAATACGGTTTTTATGCCAACCAATATACCAACTAATTACGATCATATAGTTGGTAAAAAACGAAGTTGATTATACTATAATTAGGTAATAAACATTTCAAATTACTATATGTGACCAAATAACGGAGAAATTACATTAATGAAATTAAATTAAATTAAACAAACAACAATTATATGCTTATAAAAATGTACTTTTTAATTGCGAAAGTAAGTGGTTGCCGAAATTGATACTTGATTCTTGGTAACTTAATTATTTTCAGTCTGCAATGTTATGGAAAACATATTTTTAAATAGTTAAGATCTATAAAATTATATTCGAAATCGCTAAACATATTGCCGCAAAAATATTTCATTTCTTACGAGTAATTAAAAGTGTTCATATTATTTTGTAATCGACGGTACATTGCAAACTTCTAGAACAGCTCCTACCAAGAAATAACAGCAAGACCGTATCCTATTTTTTTCCAAACAAAATTGAAATACAATTTTAAATACGGGAAATGTGGCTTTGCATTTTAAAACGTGTCCTGGAGCTGACGTAAATCGTATTACTTACGTTGATTATTTAAATCATAGTCGAGCGATCGACTAAAGGGGAAAATGTTATTTATTAAGTATAGTATAGCAAGTTTTACTTATAGGTAACTCTCTTGTAATGGTTTAGGAAAATTTTTGTTGATTTCGTAGTTCTAAATAAATTATTAAAATTTGAAAAAAAAAATGTCTTTATAGCGACGAAAATAAATCGTAAGAAATAAAAGTAATGCATTAAGATTCTTCTAGCAATATACCGAAAAAGGAGATTTACTCCGCACCCGAGCGAGTGTGGCATCTCGTAAGAGATGTCGTTGCTTTTCGTTCGGTAAGTGAAAGCATCTTTTTTTCCTTCCCACCCTTTGCCCTTTATTCCCTTTTGCCACAGATCCTTCCTACCTTTTCGTATCTAAAAGTTAGCAACGCAGTTTTAGCTTGCTATCGCGTGCCAAGAGCGTTGCAACCGCCCGTGCATGCGCCGCCATTTTAAAGATTTATTTTGTATTGTCAATGAATTCATATCCGTCAATAGCAAAGCCTGCAGAGATCATTCGTTTGTGCCACTCACTGTTCGGTTTTAAATTTATGTATTACTTTTATATTGAACGCAGTTTCGATGAATTTTTGATTTGCCAACTTGTTAGGCTTTTTTCGTTCGTCGGTTGATATTGAAGAATATATTATTAGTTAAAGGGTTTCGGTTTGTTATATTGTATGCAGTTATGTTATGTTATTGCTAACACATTAACTTGGAAATTTAATAAATAGAATTGACTTAACAATGAAGACACGAACACGCGACGTGAGCGTGTGTGTGCTATTATTTTTAAGTGATTAAACTTTCGTCTATTTTCTGTGTAATACCTAAGTCCCGTCCCATCATAAACATAAATTTGTAATTAGAGATTACAATCATAAGGCCAGTCCTAAAACTTATTTATAACACCTTATAATTTCATTTTTAATAATTTGGGATACTCAATTCTAGTTTATGATTTGACTTGGCTAGTTCGGACTTGGTCGCTACAAGTATAATACGACTCATGCTCCTATCCTAGGAACCAATGGATTACCAATAATTTCCCTCCTTAAAATATGACATAGCTAGACAACTAAGTGAAACCCGTAATGAAACAGCTTCAGCTCGTATTCATATAAACAAAGATAATTGAAATTTTACACAAACCCACGAAAGAGTTTTGCATTCTGATCGCTCAACAATGAATCGTATAAAAGCCAAGACAGAATCGAACTAATTGAATATTCACATTTTGATTGCGAAGTTATAAACGCAAGAGCTACTCAGCGGTTTGTCGAGTCTTTTGTGAATTTAATTATTGCATTTAAATACACCGTGTAAAGCGAAGCATTTTCAAAGTAGCGGAATTTATAACTTGGCCTGCAACGTGAAGATATCGTAAGGACTTGTAGATTTGTCGCAGAAAATTTTGCATAGGTTTCAATGACCTCGTCCAAATGCGCTGAGGTGGAACACAATAGGGTTTTTGTTGGTAAAAGTTAGTCGGATGTAGTCCATGGTTCTTTCAACCAAAGCCCATAGTTATCTTAAGAGGGTTTTTAGTACTATTAATAATGGGTGATGTAAATTCTTATTGTCTTGAAAAAAAATGAATTCTCTAAGACTATAATAGTCAGGACCACTTATTATAAATAGCAACTGAAAAACTCTTAAAAAAAATTGTGAATTTATAATTTATAGAATTAGAACAAACCTCTCAATATTTTCTGAAGCGAAATTCATATTATTTCAGATACTGTTTTTACTATAGCCAAAAAGTCCTCATCGACTAATCGATTTTCCAATTTAAAACACGACTCCCGCTATCTTTACGTAGGTACCTAACTGAATTGTAAAACGGAACAAAGTGGAAATTGCAATTGCACTACAAAATTCCCTTTACGTGTTTGCACGAGAGCAGAGCTGGTACGGTTTCCATATTCATGAAGATTTATTTACGAGATCCGTGTTAAGGATAGGCCTAGAGGATCTTTGAAATCCCATGTTAACTATTGATAGTACAAAACTGCTGTTTATAGTTTCAATTTTTTATCTTTATTTTTAGGGCTTTTAGCTCTGAAGCCATGTCAGCCCCATCATCAAAAAAATTACAATCATTATAAATTCAAATTATTTAGAAATTTTCTTTTCATCTTCTGACAGCAGGAATTAAAGGAATTACAATAAACTATTTGTTAATGGCAAGGCAGATAAAATCATGGGCCGGGATAAGTGTATCATAATACAAGTTAATAAAATTATATAGACAAATTCCTTAAGTTATTTCTTTTCTTTGAACAACCACGTAATGTTCTATAATAATAATAGTGTAACTCTCTATTGATAGGTTGTTTTCGAACACGCTTTAATCGATTCAATTATTATTTATATTATATTGCTAAAAACTTACATAATATTTACAATCTTACAAATTCTCTAAGATCGTATGCCTTATTTTCCATACGAAATTTAGTTTAAGAAGACTAATTCAAGGCTAAATAATTTGCTAAAAATAAAGTTGCTTCATTTTACTTGGAGGAGGTCAATATAAAACAGTAATTGCATGAAATATAAATACTCATCGATTAACTAAAAAACTCAAGTCTCCATCTAACCTAGCAACAAGACACCAAGGTAACCGGATCTCGGCCTAATGACGTTATAGTAGAACAAACAAACAAACATCTCATCCTTTAATAAGCTAAAGGATAAGTTTGTGTGTATCATATTTACGCTAACAAGTCATTGTTAGTTTAGGCTTGTGTGCGTAAAAGCCTTTGATCCATCTTAAGTAATATTCTGTGAAGTTTGTAATTTTGTTACGAAAACCTTATCGTTATTATAATTTTTTAGATTACTACGAGCTTCATCCTACGTTGTGCCAATTTTCCCAACAATGCCAGTATAAAAGTGATATGTATTAAGGTATCTGCCCACTATACAGTATCATACTATGACCGTGCTATGAACGTGTCAGACACGTCAAGCAACAAGACCTTTAGTTCAGAATCTAACCTCAGGTAGGTATGCAAATTTAAGCAAAATCTATTCAGATGTTTTAAAGTAAAAAGTAACATGTATATCTATAAATCTTCATGATCCGGACGAGGCATTTAAAAAAATATAAGTAAGTATAAATTAATATAAGTTAGTCCTTTAAATCACTTCTCAAAATTATATATACCGCATAATTTGGCACGGACAAGTACTACTTAGGTTTTTTTTTATGCAATGAAGTAAGGAGACGAGCTGGACGTACTCCTGATGTTAAGAGAAACGCCAGCCCATAACCAGTGCAGTGCCCCGGAACTTTGCTAAAGCTACTCCGGATAGAGGTGCACTACACCGACGCTCCCCACTTTGAGTCACAAGATGTTAAGACTCATTGGCCCAGTAATCACGCTGGCTACAGCGCCCTTCAGACCGGAGCACAGTGACATTTGCATATCACTGCTCAGGCGGTAGAATGTCTGGCACTGTGGGGGTATCCACCCAGTCAGCCTCCTGCTAGGAGAACCTACCCCCGGTAGGTTATATTAAACGAATGATTCCAACAGTTTCACCCATCTAAAGGCTAATATCATTTTCATTATAATTTTAATTTCATAGGGCACTGTCACGTCTTAACACACTGTAATGATAGTAAAATTTACAAAATAATAAATTGACTATCAAAAAAAGTATCAGACAAAGCAATGTTCATCAACAATCACAATAATTAAAACTATAGGCTCTTCAGGATCCCAAAACACAGAAGTGTCTTGTTAAACAAAAAACTATCGCAATCCTGAGCACTCCCATGAACCAAATTCCTAATTAACAAAAACTCGAAAGTTCCATCGGGTTACCCGAAAACCGAAAACTGAAATTTCGAAAGTTCCAGAAGCACTGTTATAATTCCAAATACGCCCGAGCCAGCTTCATAACATTTTGTGCAAAGATCGCGTAAAACCGCTTTACAGTTTAGACGCGTGACCTAAGCAAATGTTATCAAGAATATAATTTGGGACAATAAATTTGGCGGGTAATACGCTTCGTAAGCTGAAATATTAAATTTTAGCAGTTTGTGTGTTGATATTTTTTACTTAATTTTTTGATATGCTATCTTTGCTTATGTTTATAATAAAGAGGTAAAGTAAGATCAATATAGCATATATAATCCATCCTATGGGATTTTTCTTCAATGTTGGTATCCCATTGATATTTACGACAGAAAATTAGTAATCAACAAAGTGGTCCCTCCAGCTGGCCTTCACAAACACGTTAAAAAATCTAAATATCTTAATCTAAAACACTCTGTCATTACATCTTCCTTCCTCCTCAGTCTTAATCAGGACCTAATAAAATAGCGTATTTCATTACATCATTGAATCCTCACCTTCAGGTACAGCCAGTGACGTCAGCAGGAAATGCACGCACGCAGCTCCCGTACCATGCCCCATCAGCGTCACGTTCGTGGGATCTCCGCCGAAGACCGCCACGTTCTCCTTGATCCAGTGCAAGGCTGCTATCTGATCCATGATGCCGTAGTTCGCTGGTGACCGGGGAAAGTCGTCTGAGCGAGGGTTTAGGAATCCTGTGGAAGAAGATTAACATGAGAATTACCATTATCAAAAGTTAATAGGGGAATACTTTGAAATCAGCGTAGGAGGTGTTAGTACCCTATTCAGTGCTCCAGCATATGCTGAGTGGTAACGGTCTTATAGACTAACTTATTGTAATATTTAAACATAATTGAAAGTAGTAAAACTACCTAATTTTTTATCAGTCTAATATTTTATAAATTTCCATGTCTGACGTCATATAATACTTCACTGTCATTATAACAACGAAGAAAATTAAATAATGAAATATACCTCGTAACATACGGGTACACACAGCAATAATTTATTCCAGAAAACACACGAGATCACAAAAGCAAGAAAGAACCATCAGTCAAGTCATTATTGCTTTTGTGGAAGCCATTAAAGCTGACTCTTTAGACGCATTTAATTTCCGTCAGTTTATGGAAACATTTTATGACTAAGATAACTCATATTTCTTGCAGTCGTAGGGTTGAAGCTTTTATGAAGTTGGCGAATATTCGAAATTACTTTTTTATTATTTTGATTACCTTGGCAATATGGCGGTTGTTAGATAGAAAATTGTTTGGTTTATTCGAAGATAAAAATGTTTCAATATAATATAATATATTATAATTAAATCGTTATATGCTTACACTTTCTGTTTTTTATATGATGGTAGGTAACTGGACAGGTTTGACTTTAAGTAAAACCACCTCTATCACTGAACAGTTACGATGTCAAATCTAAGTGCCTTACAAATGCGTGCTAGCCTAAAAAAAGCATATATTCCGGTCGAATTTAGAAACCTCCTTTTTTTAGAAGTCGGTTATCAAAAAGGAAAGAAAGTTTGTGACAAAAGGAAATAAAGGTGAGGTAAAGGAAGGCAGGAAGGTAAAATGCTTGTCCGTTTGTTTCATATTACGAAACATATAGACATAAAATGAACATTGCTAGGGATACTAGCCAAAAACAAATTTAATGGACCAACCTGACGTATTAATAAATGGATAATTTTAAACTGTTCACCAAAAATCTAAATGTACACCTATGTATAAATCTCTAAAATATTTCTTTTACCCCCATGAAATAATTCTGCTGCAATTAAACTACTTGGCCAACAAACTATGATACACCAAACAAATTCAAAATTATCACCAAGACATAACACTTTTTTATTCTACTGCGCAGTAAATATTCTCATAAAACAGAAATAATATTTTTCTTTCACAAAAAATACTGATTGTGCACCAATATTCCTAATTGTTACACATTATACATCTTAGTATCGGACCTCCATTTAAAACGGTTTTGTACAACTTTTACGTTACTCTAATAATTATCATTGAAGAACAAATAATCAATTTCGTACAACGTTACTTCTAAAAATACATTTATTAACCGACTTCAAAAAGGGGGAGGTTCTCAATTCGTCTCAATGTATATTTTTTTTATGTATGTTCACCGATATTTTCGTCAATTATAGGCGGATTTCATTTTTTTCCTTGGAAAGAGGTCACTTCTGAGGCGGTCGTATTTTAAAGATATCAGGGTCTGATGATGGGAAACCAGAGAAATCGAGGGGAACTTTCAAAAATTGTATGGGCCACAGTTTTTCAATTAGTATCTTATGTAAACTTTAATTTTTAATAGTCTGGAGTAAGTCAGATAATGGAGCCAAGGTACAGTCGAGTGAAATCCTCAACGATTTACGGTAGATACCTTGTGTTTGAGCTTGATTATTTTGTATTGATAAAGACTACATCTAGATGGGTTGTGACTACCATAAGGGGTATGATGATGAAGACGTAGGATAGCGTAAAAAAACTCCTCAACGGTATACAGTTGCTACCTTGTGTTCGGACTTCATTCATTTATGTCGATGAAAACTTTGCACCCATATGGCTTAAAAGAGGATAATTTTTAACTGTTCACCTAAAATGAAAATATCTCTAAAAAATTACTTTAACACCAAAAAAGTGGAAGCCAAAAACATAGGCATCGGGCAAAAACGTAAACGGGGGCGTCCGATAAAGGCAAAACGCGCTTTATTGGTGCAATAATTAGAAAAATACTGCATTTATTGAGTGGACTGACAATGTAAACTTTGTAGGAGTAAGGACTTTGTTTAATATTTTGAATTATTTTGGTTTAAAACTGATTAGTACATAAACATTTTTAAGGTAAACATTACATTTTTTAGTGTATTTACTTTTGATTAATTAAACTGCATTAGCCATTAATTGGTGTCTGATTTAAATATATTTAGCAGTACATTATCTGAAGTAAAACTAAAAAAATAAAGGCTTCTTTTATAATTAGGTGCAACATTATTTTTTAGAAATTGCAATTGTTATTAAATAGGTGCCCATTATAAAATATTTTGATGAACACATTTTGGTGCACAATTAGTATATATGGCAGATGAAAGGTAAAATTAGTTGAAGAAAACTTGAATAAATTGAGGCAAGGTTAAATACTACCCTTAATAAATTCGTATTATGATAATTAGATCTATGTTTCTGTCTTAATGGAAACTTCAAGATGTTAATTTTAATAGCCATGACGTAGAATTTAAGGCAATAGATACTGCTTTCTTCTCAAAAGAATAATATTAAATCATAGTTTCTTCAGATGACCAATAAGGAGTAAGAACGTTACAGCCTATACTAAATAAATGAATTATTTTAATTCCAAATAGGTACGAAAAACGCGTTCAGTATAAATTTCGCCCACACGAATACCTGACATTGCCTACCCTCAAATTTTGTTGAAGTTATGCAAAATTTTAGATAACTTATGTCGCGTCAAAGGGATGCCTCGCAAAATACTTTTGTCGCAGCGAGTTTCATGTCCCTTATAATTTCAAGCAAGTTGGAGCAAAAAGTATAGTTATTCTTTTAGTGTAACTAGCGACCCGCTCCGGCTTCGCTCCCATATATTATGTACCTATGTATATTACATAAATCAATAAATATTTTCAGGACATTTATACGCAGCGCCATCCAGTAGTATTACCGGGGGTAGGTCTCTTTTGCAGGAGACTGACTGGGTGGGTACCCCCACAGTGCCAGACATTCTACCGCCTGAGCAGTGATATGTAAATGTCACTGTGCTCCGGTCTGAAGGGCACTGTAGCCAGCGTAATTACTGGGCCAATGAGTCTTAACATCTTGTGACTCAAAGTGGGGAGCGTCGGTGTAGTGCACCTCTGTCCGGAGTTGCTTTAGCAAAGTTCCGGGTAGTACTGCATTGGTAATGGGCTGGCGTTTCTCTTAACATCAGGAGTACGTCCAGCTCGTCTCCCTACTTCATCGCATAAAAAAAAAGTTCTAAGCTAAGCAGAAGCTTGCGCTATAGCAAGTAGATAACAGAATAAATTACATATACATACTTTTCTTTTGTAAATACATACATACAATACATAGCAACACCTAGCCCCTGGAATTGAAACTATTTATATGGCTTGCAAACCTCTTCTCAAAATAACAGAAATGTCAAAAACTCGATTCATTCTAGATGTCCGATGGCCTTTGACCATACCATAATTAACCATAATATAATTAATGAAGTAAATATGACCATGTAGGGATATTTAAAATCAATAGCATAAAATAGTATATAATATAAGTGATGTATTTCTAAATATATGGACACTCACACTTAAGCCCATTTATAAAAAACAAAATAGTTTCCATTGGAATATTTAAAAACGTCCAACAAAATTTTACACCTAACTCCATATCATATCCAGTATCAATGAAATTATTGAAAGGCCTCGGGAAATATTCAATTAATTGTAACGGATAAATACAAATTCTGCTCGGAAATTGCGTCGACAACTTGAAGCAAATTAATATTCATGCTCCGATTGAAACAATTTCAGAATTGTAATAAGATCGAGTCTGCTATGACAGTTATTTTGTCTAATAGTGACTGAGATGGGACTGATTACTCATTAATTATATAATAGTTCGCTTTAAGACTAGGATTACTATATTAATAGACAAGACGTGCCCCGGGGGTTTCCACGCGTAGTTCACGTGCCCGGGGCAATATAAAATATATATAAATAAATATTTTCAGGACATTTATACACAGCACCATCTAGTCCCAAGCTAAGTAGTAGCTTGTGTTATGGCAGCGGATAAATTACATATACATACTTTACTTTTGTAAATATCAATACATAGGTTGCTATGTATTGATATTTACAAAAGTAAAGTAACCCATAACCCAGAAAAATATGAATGTAAAATATAAATATATTTTTCCAGTGTGGGGATCGAATCCATGGCCCTTCGCGCAGAAAGCAGTTGTGCTACCACTGCGCCAAGCGTTCGTCAAATATAAAAATATCGGGACTTTTATTATATTTTGACAATTTATAAATACGTAGTTTAATCTAAGAGCTTTTAGTCTAATTTAAAATTATAAAAAGGAACTGTAGGCATTTGCTATGAAATTAATTTATTTAACTAAAATAAAAAAAGAAACGTTATATTATTATTATTAAAATAAAAATGTAATATTAGGTGGGCATGGGACAGTTTGTAATCAGTATTATATATAATAAGATATACAATGCAAAAAGCATCTGTAATAACAAGCGCCGATTCCGCCGACAAACTGCTGCGCAGTTTGGCGGGATGCAAAAACTTTAATTTTGTTTAGACTTAAGGAAAAAATATTAAATAAAAAAAAATAAAATAAAATAACTTCTCATACGTGGTCTCATATTTTGTGCTTTGACCATATTATAAGAAACTAGTGACCCGCCTCGGCGTCGCTCGTTTAAACTATGCATGAATTATACATGATAAACCTTTCTCCCGAATCACTCTATCCATTTTTATTTTTTACCTACTTATATCCCTTTAAAAGGACAGAGAAAGCGACTTAGTGTTGTGTAGACTATTATGTAGTGATAGCAGAAGTTATTTTTAGTATAATGTTGTTTTAATTTAGTAAATATAAAATGTATAAACTCATATAAATATATAATTTTAAATAAACATTTGACGACAGTTACTTTGCCGTTTCAAAATTATCTGCTAAGTGAAGGCTTGAAGCTCTCTTTGAATCAAGAGCTTGTACAGCCTACTTATTTAAAAAACGTTTCGAGTTTTTAAATTTAAATAAATTTATCGTAATTTAAATTTGTCCTTTTAGTTGGTTTTAAGTAAAGTGATGAGTCACACGTTTAGTATGGAGTTTTAAATTTTTTGGTTTGTATAATATATGAAATGAATTTTGATAGTATTAGTGGAGCCAATATTAAACAAGTGGAATTTACTTGTACGAATTATAGTTAATCTTTCATGAGATAACAATTGTGTTATGCATAGAACTGATATTATAAATAAAAATGTTCTTTTTTTAATGCCCAAAATTCAGAAACTTAGTTAAATCAATTAATGGGCAATAACGTTTTTATACTTTATTACATAGTAAAAAAATTAACTTGTGTGTCCCTATGTATGTGTATATCTTTAAAAGTACGCAACCGATGTTCATGTGCTTTTTTTGAAGGTTTACGTGTATGAAACATCCCAAAGAATAGGGGTAAAACTATAGCTATAACTTTGAAATGGTACGGGCAAGTGGCGTAATATGTCACGTAAACTAGTTCATTTATACTTAACGAATACTCAGACGTAGTTATGACGTCATCGTTCATTCAATTTGTACTAATGAAATTGATAATGAACAAATGAAAAAAATATGTTACGAATGACAGTGACATCGTCAAACTCATCTTAGTACGACCTATTTATTTTAACTCTTTAACAATATTTACAACAAACGGTTCTGACAATAATTATCCTTCAATTTTGAGTATCGCCAAGTCTATTAAAACGTACATAAAGATAAGAAGCTAATGTCCTTAAACCCACTGCAACCCTTCTAGATATTACCATAAAATAATAACCTCGAACACAATAAAAATAATTAACTCCATAAAATATGATCCCATTGACTATAAGAGGCTCTTCAGACGTGTTAAACGAACGAACATTTACAGAATTAGGTGTCGTGTTTACTGCCAATTCCATTTCGGTAAATGACTTCAAATACTGTTAAGTTCTTTGGTAACCGTTAAAATTACAGACAAAATGTTAATTCATGTTTGATGTTAAAAAGATTATGATTATGACCGATTTTATCAGCTTAATTAAATGTTTTGAGTGGTGCCTAAATAAACTAAGGGCTGTTATAGCTCGCGTAGTTTCTGTTTCCGTGTCAACATCGGGATGAACTTATTCAGAACATACTCTGGAGTATATTAACAGTTTAACGGTTCGGACATTATTTTCAGACATTACTTAAACCGGTATCAAATATTGGCATAAGTAGGTTAGCATAATTTATTTCCTTTCGCCACAAATCTTCTAGTCGTTGTTTATATTTACAATTGTATGTTCTTTTTATAAAAAGAGAGACAATCAGAGTTTCTAGCCGATTCTTCTGTGTAGAAACTGCCCTCCGAACCGGTGTTAAATGTTTTGTAATACTATGACGATTCAAAAGTGTTACTAAAAGTTGCCTAATTGAGTAACTTTTGACTTTGACTTTGGCTTCCCTTTTTACCTATATTAAAGGTCGGTAACGCACTTGTGAGGCAATAAGCTTTGCGACTGTTCATTTTGGAGATGGTCTCTAACCATTTGGTGAATCTCCTGCTTTACTGAGCCCACTCACATAAAAAAGTAATTTTTGGGTCATTAATGCATCAGTTTAGAAGCATCCATAGTCCATACATACACCTTACGCGTTTATAATATGAGTAGAATAGTGCTCTGGTTAATTCTAGAAACTTCTAAACGTCAGACTTAAATGAATTTTAATTTTCAGTTCTAGTTTGTTTGATAAAAAGTTTTAACAACTTCAACATTACACAAAATAGCGTTACATTAACTTGTTACGAGCTCCAATTTATTCGCGACTCCGTATTTAGAACGAGATCTTTGATATTCAATAAATACTTCCAAAGTCTATGAAGTTTTAAAAACTCCTACACTTTTATTACTTCGAAGACAATTTGAAATGGGACAGTGATTTCGTAAATTCTTTTTTGGCAATCTTTGTGTTCTTTATATGAATTAATTATTACGTTTTATAATAAAGAAGGGCACTAGCAACCAGGGCAAATATGATCGCTCAGAGGTTTATCCGTTGTTCGGTTCCAGTTAAAATTAGTTTATTCCAAGCATTTTGTACATCACTATATACTTGCAGCCTGTGGACTAAGTACTCTAAAACAACATTAAGTGCCCTTCGTGTTCAATTTAATAACGCGTTCAGGAGGCTGCTGCGGCTGCCACGCTGGTGCAGTGTGTCTGGCATGTTTGCAGACGCGGGTGTAGATGGCTTCTCAGCGGTGAGGAGAGCTCGCTCTGCCGCCGCACTGCGTCGCATGCGTGACAGCCGCAACAGCCTCCTGGCAGCCATAGCCACTGATGTAAATGGCTTGTTTGTGAGATATTGGACAGGTATGCACTCAGCATTTGCTAAATATTCATGGCACTGAGTGCATTCCTGTCCTGTATCAAAATAGAAAAAAAAAATAATATTAATTTATAAATAATATGGATCCCTGAGTCTGAAATAAATGATTTTTATTTTATTTTATTTATAATAGAATATAATTCAATTTATTCAACTCGGTTACACTGAATATTATAAATATTGGATAAATTAAATATTGGTATTGGTGTTGGTAAAAAAAAAAAATATTGGTATTAAGTATCAATAGTTATTAACTAGCTCCTTTTTGGTACAAAATTGTTTTGAAATACCAGCTATGAAGATCCAAATTGTTATTATAGGTAGCTTAGTTGAAGAAATATTTGACATTAACCAATAAGATACTTTCGTAGAGATGTTGTTAATACATATTAAGACAGGGTGAGAGACCTTGAAAGGCCGGCAACGCATTAGTGAGCCACTAAGCTTTGCGACTGTTCATTGGAATATGAACGATGCCTTTTTTATATGTAAGATAAAAAAGGCATGATTCTCCAACGTAACGTTTGTTTGACTTTTTCGATATTATATTTTGATATAAATTATTTGCAAGTATATTTTAAGAAGTTTTTACGACGAGTCACGAACACGCTATATCAAAGGGCCATTTCGGATCGAGACAAAGAGTTTCTTGACAAACCATTTAATGAAGCGTTAAGCTTTCTTTCTTCTTAATATTGATTACAGATTACTTTCCACAATACCTTCGTCATACCATCGGGTTTTTGTTAAGATGAATTTGAAGGTTCTGAGAATAGGAGGCTTTTTATAGGCTAACGATAGTTGTTATAGATTAGTTAGGTTGGATATAGTGTGTCTGTAATGTTTGAAAGAAGATAAATTTGTGAGGATACAATATGGATATTGGATATACTAACGGCCAAATACTCATACGACAATTAAATTTAATTAGGTCAGGTTGCCTGGAAGATATCGCTTCCTAGCGATAAGGCTTTTTCTCTTTTTATATGTATTTCTTTTGTTTGTGTTTGTCAATAAAGTGTTTTTATTTATTTATTTAAGCATCCCCTAAGACTCGTAATTTTGACTGAATTATATGGCAAACTGTCACATCGGATCGATTTAAGTTGTACTTAAATTTAAGTTGCGTTTCAGTATTCCAGCATAAATCATTTTGAAAAGGCACTTGTAGTATTCGTAAGCTATAAATTTACCATAAATAGATGTTTCGAACTAAATTGGCTAGACATGCTTAAAAGGTAATAAAGTTACAAAAAAATAATTGTATCACTTCAAGCGTCTTAAAACATATAGCTATTTAATAGATTACATTGGTGGCATTACTCACGACAGTTGCTTTACAGTTATTAAAAGTGAATCATCAAAATATTTTATATGTGAAAGTTTGTGAGTTTGTTCACGCACATCAATACAACCTACGGCGCAACACTATTGTCCCCACTACCCGACCTCCTTATCTTATGTATAACGTATTGAACGACGGTTAAAGATCGCATTCATTCGCAACCGGAAATATTGTTTTACTTTACCTATTTCTCTAATTTTCAAAAAAGAAGTATCGTTGTGTAGCAGAAAAACGCTGCTACAGAGTTTGCTTTGATGTTTGATACTCTTTCACTTAAAAACTACTGATTAGATTTGGCTGAATTTTGACATGCAGATAGATTAGACCCTAGATTAACACGTAGTATAATTTAGATAAAGAGAGAAAATAAACTACTTACCCGTGTAGTTTAAACGCAGGACATGTCTAGTTTTCGAATAAACAAAATTACAGTCGAAATTAGAATCTCTATCGTTTTCAAAATCGATTCAAACTTCAAAGACACTTACAAAAGAAATCAATGACAATATCAACTTCCACGTTGTACAGTGCTACATAAAAACAAATTAATTCTCGACCGAGTGCAAAAACAGTGATCGCCATAAAGACAGAGGGTTATGGGTTCGAATCACGCGAGCCGGTGATTAAGTGTGTGTCGAAGATTTACAAAGGTAATGTAGTATTTGTGTTTGAATTGTTGTTTTGTATGTGGAAATAGGTCGATAACAAGGCCAGAGCTTGGAGGAATTTATATATTTATTTATTTATCCTTTAGTACATATACCAAAATCACGAAAAAACAAAAAGTAAGCAAATATCAAGAAGTACATATATGTAAATGGCGGCCTTATCACTAGTCAGTGATTTCTGCCAGGCAACCAGAACTTGCATAAACACAAAAAAAATAAGAATGGGTAGACAGAGAAGTGCGATACAATAATTGAATTGTTATATTGAATTTGTTATATTATATCTCAATTATTATGTGTAAGTATATTGTAATGTATTTTATTGTTAAAAGTTGCACTACGCCACCTAATAAATTTTTGTTAATGTGTATTTTTGTCCCGACTTGGTTGCCTGGAAGAGATTACTCTTGAGTGATAAGGCCGCCAGTTACCACAAAGTTTTCTTTTTTATTATGTTTAGATTTTTATGTATTTGTAACAAAGTGTAAAATTAAAAAATAAAAAAAATAAATTGAATAAAAACAACATGTATACAATAAATAAAATACAACTATACATTTAATATAACAATGATTAAAAAAAATAGAAAATAAAAAACATAAATAAATATCGTTAGTTTGATAGGTTTTAAAATCAAAATATAACAGCATAGTGCTAGATATAGTTGTAAATTACATATATTACAGTTTCGTTATCCAATCTGATAAAGTAAAAAATTAATATATAATTTACTAACTTTAATTTTATACTTATGTATCTTGAGAATCATTGTCTGAATGCACCCGCTAAATTTTCTGAGTTATTTTTAATATACCTAGTAGGTATGATATTCTCTAGCAACTACTACTAGCAACATAGAAAAAGATAAACTTACCCAATATCCCCAACCTGTAGTTAATTGTGACCACCACCAGCCCAGCATAGGAGGCCAGGACAGTCCCGTCGTAAGGGTTCCCCGAACTCCATTCATAGCTCTCTCCATGCACGAAGACTAGCACCGGATACCTTGCCACAGCGTCCCTGACGCCTGCTGAAGAATACAATATTAGTTAGCTTGTAACCAATTGTAAGGATCAACTGACACTTAAAGACAAAACTGATTGCCTGAATACTAAAACGCAACTTAAATTTAAGTACGTATTTAACACAAAACCAGTCCGATTTGACAGTTCGCCATACGATTCCGTCAAAATTACGAGGCTTAAGGCGTGCTTAAATTTAATTTGCGTATGAGTATTTGGCCGTTAGACTCACAGACTGAAATTTCTAATGGAATCGGTTTATAAAATACTAGCTGTGCCCGCGACTTCGTCCGCGTGGAATAGTTATTTTGAGCATCATATTTAATTTTGCAGACCTTTCTTTTATTATCTATACTAATACTATAAAGAGAAAAGATTTGGGTTTTTTATGTAATGAATATACTCAAAAAGTACTGGACTATTTTAATAATCAGCAGTTTTAAAGTGGAGAAGATAAAAATATGATAATAACTATCTCAAATTTGACTTTTACTTTTTATGTTCATCCCTCATTTTCGGTAGTCTCTCCTCAAAATTTAAAAATGCACCGTTCGTTAAAATAGATACACCAGGAAATAATCAAATAATTTAAAATCATCGATCTTAACTCTTTAATAATAACCGGGCACAGCCGAGTTTGCCAATATTTTGTGTGTCTCCTTTGGACATTACACTCTGCCATTTTGTACCGGTGTATACCTATAATTATTTATGTACAACTTCTATTCAACTACACCTACATCAGACCCAAAACATCCAACAATAGACTTAGAAGTATTTCGTATTATAAATATACTTCCACAAAGAGCATGATATTTAGCAATACAAATAGTTGAGATACTTATTATTACACATACGCGTTTGGGTTCAGAAAGGCTTAGGGTCAGAGCTGAGTGAGGTAGACATATTACGACAAAGGGCGACAATTTGAGCGTCAACCTTTCTGAGTATTGTGTTCGGATAGCGTAGCGAATACACTAGGTACAATAATACGGGTGTAGTGGCTGGATTTTTGTATGTCATTGTTAGAAACGCGGGATGTTTTGCGCTATTTCACAATATCGCAGATTAACTTCGACAGATTATAATCGGGCACAATGTCTAGTATCCAAAACAAATCGTTTCATCATATGCGTCTTGTAGTGTGTTGGTTTAATTTTGGAAGATTGCCAAGATGGGAATTTTATTTTCGATTAAAGACTATAAGTAATATTTGAGCGACTGGCCGAGTTTCTTGCCGGTTCTTCTCTGTAGAAACTGGTTTCCGAACCAGTGGTAAATGTATTGTAATACCATGACGATTAAAAAGTGTTACTTTATATAGCCTAATTGAATAAAACACTTTTGACTCTGACTTTGAATAAAAAGGTATTTTCTAAGATTATTATGATGAGGTATGCACTGATGAATTTTATTAGAAGAAAGGAAAACCAGCCTAATAATAATTCCAACTTATTACATCTAATAAGTAATTATTAACGAATAAGAGTTTTTAATGGCGTGGCTGGGCTCTCATTAATTTTCAATCGTCCTACGCAACTCAGTAACTACTTAAGCCTCAGTTAAATAACACCATTAGCAACTAACACCAAGTTGTTGAAACTGATCCTATTAACAAAATCTGTGCAAACAAGATTAGTGACCACTCAGCACTGAACCTTAGGATTCGGCAATACATAGTTCACTCTCGAGGGAAAATAAAAGCTAGGATCGAGGCCATGACGCCATTACGTGAAATGGAAGGTTTAACAAGATGGCGTCCATCGGCCATCGCTCCTAGATGTAAGAACTGTCACTTAGTTTTTATTCTTTGTCTTGATGTTTGAGTTTAATGCTCAATCTTGGACGGAATGGCCCGACAATTGCCCTAGAAACAGAGACAGCTTATGAACGGCGGTGCTTAATTTACTTTATTGCTGCCCCGGATAAACCGTTGCGTAGATTTTTTCGGATAGCCGCAAAACGAGGATTGTCACTTAGAACTGTGAAGGGATTTTAACAATGTGGATAATAGAGAAGAATACTATGTGTGATTATAATTGATAATAACTAATAGTTGAGTTTCAAAACGATTGCTTAGTTGGAGAATTCAGAACGTTATTTTTATGTTATGGTGGGTCGGTTGGACAGTGTCTGACGTTTAACGATCACTCCCGATTTCAGTTATCGTATCATAATGCTAACGACGTACAGGTAAACATATATTTCATGAAGGTGTATGGAACAGAAAGTATGGGCATATCTTTCTTACTAACCGTACATAATGGAGTTTTGTCTCTCATGAGATGCCATTAACGCATTTTTCTTAATCTTTGGATTTGGTCTATTTTGACCTTATGTTATTGAATACTTAAACAATGACATAATACATTTTTTTAAACTGTCTAGGTGGGTATCAATAAATAAAAACCGACCAATGGAGACCTTCTCCTATTTTTGAAATCGGTTAAAAAATAGAAAACATACACAATTTATCTCTTTAAATCTTAAATAATTCGTAAAAATAAACGCTATTCTAAAATACATAAAAACAGTTCCAAAAAAAATTAACAAAACTAACAAGTTCACTGAAATCTTCGTAAAAAAATCTTAATTAAGAAAATCCGACCGTACTAAATTATATACTTCCAAGTTAATTAAAAACACGCTAATAAAACCAATTAGTAACATCTAAATTAACTTCAAGTAGAATCAAAATTGAAGTTATTCAATTACAACGTATTAGAATATCGAACGAAATGAAACCTTTTTCAATAAATATTCTCACGAGCACTAGAACAAATAAAACTATAGGAAAAACAATAAACAACTAAGTTGAACTCAACACTCGAACCCCTCAAACTAATAACGGGACTGTTCGTACTAATATATCTAGTGCAGGGGTTCTCATACTATGGTCCACGGACCGCTTAGGGCCAAATACCGTTAGGCTTCAAATTATCCCAGGTAGTATAGAGACATTTCACTTGACACGCTCTCCTTAACATGGGACTAGATGGGGCTGTGCATAAGTGAAGTATTATTACTATTATTATTTCGTTTAATTTTTTTTATGTTTTGGCAGGTAGGTGTAGTTCAAATCAGATGTTAGGCGAAAAACTTCTTGAGGAACAATAAATAGGCTAAGTGCATCACAAAGAGATTGACGGCCTTTAAATGTTTTTAGAAATGATTAATTACATTCTATGGCTGCTTTAGTTAACATTTAACATTGTCATTGTAATATTTGAACATTAATATGCCATAAGAAACATTGAATTTAAAGAAAAAAAGGTATACGGTAAATAAATAACGATAACTACTTGATTTACTAAAAGTGATTCAAAATATTTGAAGTCTAATTTTCAAGTCCTCATCAAAAGTCAGTAGTACAATAAAAATTTTCAGTTTTTATATTTCTATTAAAACACCAGTTTTAATATTCTATTAAAACTGGTGCCCGCCTATCGAAAGTCTAAGAACCCCTGGTCTATCGTAACAGAAGGACTATCGAGATGTAATATCGATATATTATTTTTATTAGTTCAGCTAATAGGCAATAAAAGGGAACAGACAATATCGGGCTGATCCATTATATGACCATCGATGACAATATTGACCATGAATCGTGAAATCTTGTTACATTGCTTTTTGGTTTTGTGAGCTACTTACTATTAAATAATTATATAAAATTTATATATATATGTACCTTCTTAGTACCATTAAAAGGTAAAGTATGTCAGTCCGAAAGACGTTATTTCTGATAAGACTGAAGCGATTTTAATTTTATTATACCTATTACTAGTTATTTATTATAAACCTATATATTGAAAGAAACTCTGAAAAAATCTTCAAATGTTTCTTATCGATCTCTTCACAGTAACCCTTTTGATGTAAAAATATTGGTATAATCATAATTGTTGTTATAATATCTCTCAATTACTATTTTGTAAGGTATACATTTATTATTATTTAAAGAGACAAATATCAGAGTTTCTTGTCGGTTCGTGTCTGTAAAAAGCTGCTTTCCGAACCGGTCATACATTGTTTTTTTTACACTATGACTATTCAAGTCTTATTTAGACAGCCGAGTTTAACAAAATATAGTAGATAGATTTTGAAATAGATCCCTATATGTAATCATAGAACATGAGAAACCTACGTAATAAGCTGATAGTCTAAACGCACTGTAATTAGAACCGTATCAATTCAGTGGGTAATTACCGCAATATGAAACATCATTCAAAGAATGAACGACGCGTTAATACTGCAAAAGTCTATCTCAATTTTGAGCTGCGTTTTCCAGCTGTATAGTACGCGTCACGAATCTTTAGTTCTGAACGAAACCTGCTCAGCTATTCTCGTCAATCGCTAAACATAAATGACGCGTACTATAACTAGCTGCCCTGCATAAATGCATTATAAGGAATAAATAATAAGGAATATCAATCATATTTCATTATTATCATAAAACTGAAAATCTATTTTGTTTAATTTTTTGATTAAAAAGTAGCCTATGATCCGGTTCAGAATTGTATAAAAATCAATCACATTTTGAGCGTATTCAATTCAAACAAAAAAACTAGACCTTTTCTCGTCATACAATGGTATTTATTACTCCTTATAACCTCAAGAATTCACACAACTAACTTCTTTATAAAATATACTTATAAATATGTCACGTTTAATGAGCGATTTTCTTTTTATTAATCACAAAAAGGTCGTAAGTAAAGTGAAGTCTTTGAAGAGAAAATAAACCTTATATCATCCGACAAATATATAAGTTATGTTGTTTTAACATTCTCATACATACATACTTCGTAGTACAGTTCTGTTAATATAAAGGGCAACGGTTTTAATATAACGAAATAAACACACCAATATTTCAAAAGAAGCCTGTTTACCTTTGTAACTTGACTTGATGAAATCCTTTGTATACACGAGAATGTAGGTCATTTGATAAATTAAAAAACTCATACATCGCGCGTTTCGTTTTGCACGTACTAAAAAGTACGGGTACGCATATTCAAAAGATACGCACGTACGTCCGTATCTTTTAAATACCTAGTAGAGGAGACGTTTTAAAACTATAACGTGACTGCGTAATACTTTATCCAAACAATTAAATCGTGTGAACTGTTTGAGCGCTTTTTAATCATATATTTTAATTTTACCAACAGATATATTACATAGTTGAATATAATTAGGGATTATTTGTTAATAAAAAACGTGACAATATTATTATACTGACATACATATACTAGAAAAAACATGACCCTTTCTCTCCTCTACGCAATCGGGTAAAACGTACGTACGTCCGTATCTTTCGAAAACTCCGGATGGAAACAAAAAGTGAGCTCGTATCTGAAAAATCGGAATTTGCAAAAGTCTGAGGCGCCGCCTTATCGCCGCGTGATGGATGAAGAAAATGGATAAATCAAGTTTTCTTTTCGAGCGCTGATATTTTAAAGTAAAATAACGAGTGAGAAATTCAGGATATTGCGTTGCGGATAAGAGGATTACTATCTGTAGTGACGAACGAATTGTGTGGACCTGTTTTGTGGTTAGATTTCAAGGTGAGTACTGACTTTTGAAAATATTAGCTTTACATATTATTTGGAGATTTAAAACTTGACCATTGTAAACGAAAAGAAATGGGAATAAAATACTTTAATAATGTGATAAAATTTTAAGTAGATGATGTATGTTTTCAATTCACAATACAATAATGAATAGCTCAATCAGTTACTACATGCATAACTCGATTACAACTGAATCGATTTCGATAATTCTTCTTTTCCGATAATTCTACTCTCTTTTTCTTAAGCAGAGAAAAGAATAGGTAGTATACGATAGAGACTAGGAGCTAGTATGATACAAAATTGTATAGCTTAGTGTTCATACTAGTTCTGTACACAACGAAATATCTTATCATAATAACTTACAAACAGACAAGCTGACTACACCAAATAAATCCAATTCGGTATGCAAATTCAATGGCCATAGTTTATATCCCGTTGCGTGAGCTAACTGAATTAGAGAATTTCAATTGATTTTCATTAGTATAGAATTCAGATACGAAATAGTGTTTCTGTTGCGGTATTGTAAATCTATCATTTAATTTATACCGTTATATACGGTTGGGGTATTTGTTAGTATAATCACTGGATTCGGAACTGAGGTCGGATTTATAAACTGAAATTTTTGTTTTGAAGTTTATGACATTTAGCAATATTATTGGGAAAATACTGCAAATAGTGTTTAGTGGCTTACGAACCGGCTTATTACCGATTTTAAAATCATTCACTGTCACACTATCCGAGGTGACAGGCTACATTTTAGAAGCCAGCAATTATACATTTATCTGTATAAAAAAAGAATCAAATGTTATTACCATGCGAGGAAGTTAATTACACACAAACGCCACGCACCTCGGTCTAACTAATGTTACATAACAACCTAAATAACAATTTATTTTCATACCAAATGTCTCGGCATTTCATTTACCCAGACGTCAACGTTATTAACGTCCAAACAAAAGGAAAATCTTAATGAGTGTGTTATCTAAGAAACGGAATTAATACAGGAGAATGTTTGCGCGGCAAATTTTGAATTCTTGAATTTTCGACACAGTACTTACTGGTACAAAAATATTTTAAAGTATAGATGACAAATTTTAAACTGGCAGACGTCCTCGTTCGGATTTCTGTGGATATTCTATGGAAAAATCAGAAGTTTTTTTAATAGACACCAACCATGGGTATATGTATAAACCTCGGGAATGCATTAAGAATTTAAGAAATGGTTAAGAAAACTACGTAAAAAAACAATAAGATTAAAATATGGGAAGGTGGGAAGTGAAAAAAGCTTTTTTCACTTATCGAACGAGACTATAATATACATTAATTTAAGCCAGTTTTTTTATGAATGCAGTAGTTTTGTGTTGGCTACTTTTGGTTTGAGTTGGATGAAAATACAATTCTAAAATTTTCGTAAGGACATTTACTAAAGATCCTTAAATTAATAAAGGTTAATGACGAACATCAAAATTTCCAAGAATCAGGTATTCGTGACTAATATTTCGCTGCAACTGTAATGAAAAAGATAAGATTTAGTCTAGACAGACCGAGTTGGTAGACCGAAATAAAATCAAAAAACTCACTCCTTTGTTAACATAGAATAAAGACCTTTAGAGAGGTAATGGAAAATTTTCTTAAAGAAATTTCGTTGCTTGAAAATTAACTTACAATCAAAAGGAAATTTTTCTACCTCATGGTAAAGATGCTATGTATAGTATTTCATTGAGGAGTCATTGTTCTGATTAGTAGGTAGTAACAAAGTGACAAACAAATATGCTATATCAATAAAAAAATATTTCAACAGTCGAACCCTTGTATCTTTGAAAGGGTACTTTCGTTTTTGAAGTCGGTTGAACATAAGAATGTACGAATTTTCCAGAAACTGCAAGAAAGGAATTTTGCAACTATAAAATTGCTCCGAAAACAATTGCAGAACTACTGACAAAAACAAAAAAAGCAGATAACAAAAAAAAAAAGGGTTCCTGCCAAAAAGAAAAGCTGTCTAAGGTATTAGGGCTACGACACACCGTGTTGAATATTTTTGGAGTAGATAAGTTACTCGAGTTTTTATGATCAGTTAACAAATTATAAAATTGATTACATCACTTATTTATAGATTAAGGTGTAACGGGAAATCTTAGTGTTGCAAAGCCCTTTGAATGAAAAGGCTCTTTGTAATATGAGGGTTAATAGAATTTAAATCATTGTATGACTAGCCAGTTAATCTATACATGGTATAAAACAGAATCAATTTCTTTTGTGTGTTCCTATGTAGCCTTTAATTTTCTTGCGGTTTTTTTCCAAATACTTAGATTGATTATAGAGGAAGGTTTAAGTATATAGTAATAATTTTAATTTATATCAATTAGTTTTGTTTGTTCTCGACCATACTAGGTACTGAACCGATTTTAAATTAAATTTGTACACCGTGTGCAGATTGATCCAAATTCAAAGATATGATAGCTTACATTATAAGATATGCGAGCGAAGCCTGGGTGGTTCGCTAGTATAGAATATAGTTGAAACTCCTAGTGTCGCCAAACCCTAACAGTACACACGTAACAATGGCGTGGTATTCTGTAGCTATTTTATCGGAGTCAGTCCTTTTTGGGCCAAATTTTCGGAATAGGTGCCCAGAGTTACAGTTTGAATTTCTGTTTTTTTTTCGCAAACGGGGTTACAATTTTTAAAATAATGATTTTTTGATATGTTGCATGAAACGTGCGATAAATGTGATTATTTCAGGGCGAATTTACTTGCTTATAGTTTGATTCAAATTTTGTACTGTTTCAGATTAACATACACTATGGTATTTACAAATAAAAGCATTTTTATCATCTTTGTCTAGTTTTGTAAGTGGCTCTAAAATTTTTCTAATTCCTAACATTTAATAATTACTAAGTCTCCAAAAAATATCAAAAACGCGATTTAGAACTTTACTTAGAATCTAAGATAACGTCCATTAGTCAAACTTAGATTACAGATAAACTTCCACTTTACTTAGAATCTCAGATTATTTCCTAAACCTTACTAGCTTCTTTAGAATATGATTATACACTAATACAACTTCGTCCAGATAAAACAATATTTCATACCAGTTTAAACCAGTTCCCGTAAATTGTAAGGACGTCCCAGTGTCGCAGAGCCCTAAGCCCTCAGCGCGTACAACCGTAACAAAAGCGAGGTATGGATAGCTGTAATATCACAGTCAGTCCTTTTTTTGGAGCACCGCACACTTTGCAATTTTGACGCGGCTTTGATGAAACCGGATAAAACTGGATAAAACCGACGCGTCATTTTGAACGGTTCCGGAAAAGCTTCTAGTTTAATTAAAGATGATGATGCATGATATTAAGAGGTGTTTAACGTTTAGACTCTAAATATCTATCTGATACATATAGACTCTAAAGTCTAGAGTCTATATGTATCAGAATGTTACCTGAGAGTAAGTCTGGGATTAGAAGTAATTTTATTGTTCGAAAAATAGCGTCCTTGTATATTTTAAATCAAATTTATCCACCAAAATGTGTTTGGTATATTCATGGCTACAAATGGATTGTACCAGGAAATAAGAATAACCAAGTGGATATTTTTTAGTTGAGAATGCTTTGGAAATAATGCAGATAAACGGATCAAGATTAACACAAGCAAAATTGCGGAAACAGTTGGCTTCATTATTACTCTGAATTAGATATCCAATCTCAATGTTTGAATTGAACTGTATTGGAAAAATTTCTGTAAAAATGGTAAACAATTGTAAATAAATGAATAAATAAATGTGTGCAGCAAAATTGGTATTATGATTTACAAACATAAATATTGTAGATCATAAAGGAATAAATAGCAATACCAAAAAACCCAACTGCAAACCCAATAAGCCTGAAGAACGGAGCAGTAACTCAACACCGACGCATTAGCGTCAAAAGCTTTAATTGGGTGTCTATAAATTATAGGGAGGTTCGGCTTCCGACCCGAAAAAACTCCGTTACACTTGAATAAATGTGATTCCATAGGACAAAAGTCTCTTCAGAATTATATCTCTCGGACGCTCGCTCCAAATTATAAATTAGATCCGTAATAATGCCCATTGAAACTTCTGAGGCTCGTTTTCTGTTGAATTTCAGGTGAAATGACTCAGCGTGGAAATTAGTTTCTTAGACGTTGGATGTTTCGCTTATGAGATGGTAGCTTATGGAGGAATATTAAAATGTAATCGTTGCTTTCCAAACCGGGCACCTCGGTGGAACATAATTGTTATGGATACCGTGATGATTAAATTGCAACTTTATTAATGGCCAGTCTAAACATCTTCATTAAAGATGCCGTTTGCCTTTGAGTAATTACTCCTTATTAATTATCACACAACCTCCTTTCGCGATTCGGCATAGAAACAAATGGAACAATGCTCACATACGAGTACCTACATCTTTTTATGAATTTTCTTTACTGTCCGTGTTAAATGGGACTAAAAACCGAATCACGTTATACTATTAATATGTAGTATACTTTTTAAACGTTTTCCTACTTCAAATATTGTTTGAAGATTCTTACAAAATTATTGCCAAGAAAATAGTATATAATAAATAGTATATATTTAAAAATAGTTACCTTGCGCTGGTGCGTATATATTGAGATAGAGGCAGTCCTCCGACTGATTAGTTAAAAACGGGAGTATCCTCTTCAGGTACTCCAACCTTCCTTTCGATATCCTCTTTAACACTGCCGTCTCGTTCCTTATATCAGGCAACACTTGGGGACAAACCGGACTGAAGTCCTCCGCGATTTTCACACCGGACCACTGAGCGCCGGACACTGGAGGCATGAACCTC
Source organism: Eurema hecabe (assembly GCA_026213755.1). Taxonomy (NCBI): domain Eukaryota; kingdom Metazoa; phylum Arthropoda; class Insecta; order Lepidoptera; family Pieridae; genus Terias; species Terias hecabe. The sequence goes on along the minus strand of JADANM010001663.1, from coordinate 541,223 downwards.
AACGACCCCACTGGTGGAGACGCGTATGGAACTCCTCGGAACACTTCGACCGGTTCTAGAAACCGCGACTCGGGTGTCACTATAAAACCACGGATGTCACCGTACTTAGTCCGAACCACCCGGGAGCTTATAACCGGCGGCTTGTCCTCCATAGTGTCGCCACGTACTCGTGACGTCAGAGCGGGCAGCGATACAAAGTGGACGAGGATCAATATGAGCATTTTTCCACCAGCGAATTGTTTGATGCTATAAGTATACCATTTTTTCTGTGTCTGCTCTGTTGTCTTCTAACGATCAATCTGGAACAAAATAAAATTACATTAGTACTTAAAGGTCGCAAAGGTGAATAAAATCTTATTGGGTATAATATCTAGTACTGACGTCAAAATCTATTAATTCATTGGTTGTCTATCTAAACACATCACATATGAAATTGATCTAACATTACGATTATTTAGGACTTCCGATAGAAAGTATATAATTTCCTAACAATGTTCTTGAACCTTCAAATAGTCTTAGTCTTTCAAGCCTTTAACTTATCATTCCATTAGCGAATAGATATAACATAAGTTCGGTTAAGCAGTAAGCCGATCTGGCCGTGAAGGGTGCATGATAAATGATGCATTCTTGCCGCATCATAGGGGGCAATGAGGCGTGAACGTGCAGAAAATCTTAGATGATTCTGCACTTTGCATAGCGGTCATTTGGTGGTTCTTGATCGTTTTATAGCTTGTGGAGATCGTGGGGAAATTTGAAGATGTCTTTGAGTGGGATTCGAGTGTATGTGTGTGTGTAATGTTCTATATATTGGGTTAGACTTTAGATGATGGTTTGTCTTAAGGTATGTATGTATGACATATGACTATGGTGCATAAGTTTTTTTTATGTATTTATTCTTCAATTATATTTACTTATATACAACATAAATATAATTGTATTTTTTATTTGTATTGTAATTTTCTCAAAAATAGTAAGAAAAAATATAAAAAAGATAATAGAAAATTTCAATGCAAAGTTGGGAACATAAAACTAATATTTAGCAAAATAGACATTTCAGATTATAAATTTATAACTAAAAAATCTAATGCGCATTTTGTGTACGACCGCATTCAAACCACTATCCGACATATTTATAATCCTATCGATTTCCCGAACAACGCATAGAATTTATCTCCCATTCTATATCGCATAAACTTTCAAACGATTCGCTTAGCGCATCGATTTTTCACGAAATATACCATTTGCCGCGTTCAGCCGTAATGTGCTGGAGCACCATTAATGTAGCCATTTGCTTCGTTTGGCTAGCCGGCTAATAAAACTCGGCTTTCCAGTTAAGACTGTATTTTATAACTGGTTTATACCGGTTTGACGAAAAGGAGAAGATACAAATTCTGTTTTATCATTTATCTATTTCTTCGATTTAAACTGAACCAATTTTATAGATATATAACTAAATCTAATTAAGGGTAAAGAAACTTAAATTAAAATTAGTATTAATAGAGATTAAATCAGACGTTATTTTTCAGTTATATTGTATAATACCATTTTAGGTATAGTCAAACCATATCTATCGGCACCAGTAAACATGCATTGAGAATGACGCTTCTGCAGAATGTAATAGTTTGAGGAGAATTAGAAGCACTAGAATTATTCTTACTATTATATATTATTCCTTCCTCCTTTAACCTAATCCATTTGTGTCTCTATTTTTGGTTTGACCTGCTTCTATTCATCCGGCAAATAGAATATCAAGACATCGAACAGGTCTACCATCAGGTAAGTTGCGTCTCATTAAATTGTCAGCCAAAAAAGTAATCAACTTGAACATGTTTCCGAAGCTCAGATAAGACTTCGGCTAGTTAGCCTAATAAAACGGCTCTAAAGTTGTCGCGCTAAATAAGGCATTGTTCTATCGACGTCGAGAGTTATTGGCGCAATAAATTCAGCCGAGATAAACATACAAGCCGTCGTAAAATGTTGTACACGGGATCGCGAATGGGAGTTGAGACCGAGATACGTTTGAATATACAACAATGGGGGCTCGATGTGATTATCTAAGAAATGCGGGGATTAAATTTTCGATTTTTTTTTTCTTTTGTTATGATGAAAATGCTGTTGGGGTGGTTTGGGTTATGGTAAATTAACTGGAGGTTCGCCTGGTGGGTGACCATGTGCAACTGTAGATGTTTGAAGGAGTCGGATAGTTCCCGGCCTCTAAAAGGGGAAATGGGGGAATTACGAACACAGGTATACAGAAGGGGATAAAGTGCAATGAAAAATATAAGATTTTTTAAAAATAAAATGTTTTAATTGCAAAAAAAACCGAAACTAACACATAATAAATACTTTCGAATATTGTACCATGTAAGAGGATTTTATTAATCAACATTAAAAAAACTTAAAAGACTACTCTTATTTTTCCTAATCAAATTAATAATTTAAATTACTGATCAAATTTAACTTAGAATTTGGCCAATATGGCATCATACTGGCAAAAGGGTTATAAGGGGGGAAGGGGCGGTCAGAGTTTATATGAAAGTCCACGCGGACAGAGTCGCAGGCAACAGCTAGTATCTATATAATTTCATTAAGCGAACAAATCAGACGCTATTTTTAGCAAATAGCAGATCTACATATTAAGAAAAAATATAAACAATAATACCAATTTAATGTCTAATAATTCCTTGTATATTTCATAGCTCCGTTAATTCGAAAGCAGAACGCAACCAATAAATTAAAGAGATTTACATAAGCGATAGATCTACGGAAAGTGGAACTACGTGGAAAAATAGAACATTAAAAACAGCTATAAATAAAAAGTTTCCCAACTCAAATAAAATTATGAGAGGGATCATAAAACGGAAGTTTTGTTATCACAGCCGGAATGCAGCCGAAATGCTTTATCAAATATTACATCGAAACTTTTTGATTCCTTCTGCTATGCTTAAATGTTAGAGTCACGAATGGGCTTAGTCATTTAATGATTCATTTGTTTTTATATCAAAATAGTCAATTGTAAGAAAATTGTCGATTGTTTTTCTGTTTACTACGAATCTATTTTTTCACAGATTGTCATGCAGATTCCACCATTAGATATTGACATATTTGTTTTTTAATTAAAATATAAAAAAAAAACATATTTATAAAAACTACTACTATTTTGCAAATAAAGCGCGGCCAGATAAAGAAATCTCAGTTGTCAATTTTTGCCCTTGGCGATACCAAATTTTCGTATTTTTTACAAAAACACGTTCCGTCATTTAATAATTCAGAAACATTACGCTATACGTTACTAATAGCTTAACTTCCAATATGTTTCATTTTACGTTTGAATTAAAGCGACATTTTTATAAACTTATATCAAATAAACATTCTCTTCAAGCGCCCGTCAGCCGAAACAGCTCTCCGCGCGAGTGCTTTTATTATTTATAAAGCAACACACGAATTGAGTTAAAATACTTTTTTATTTTAAAGTAACTACCGGCAACTAACTGTCTCTGCGAGCCAGTGTTGCGTGAACATTACGCACTGTGCCGTGAGGGCCCTTTTGACATCGCTAAACGTGTACTTTGTATGTTTTATTATTTTTGTATGTAACAGTATAATAAAATTGTGTATGCGACATGTGGATTTTGTTCGTGATACGTGTGTTACGTGTGAGTGGCTAACCAACCTATTTGGGTGGGTCGTGTCCTCTTTTTTGGAGGGGAAAGTTTCTCACGAATCCCCATCTACGTTGGGAGAAGTGGATAGGTTATTTTGAGCTAGCACGTGTCGTTTGGCCACACTAAAACCCCCTGGATGTAGGTATTTGTGACCCCTACCCGTTACAGTGGAATTTTGGTCAGTATAAATCCGACATACCCCGTGGTCTAACCTTTGTGGACTTCACCCACTTCTCCACTATAATAAAATGGATGGAAAATGTTCATTATGGTTAATTCTCGCTTGTTATTGAAACCATTTTTATGGCAAGAGATTGTCATCTTTCCTAGTCCTATTCTAAGTCCTATTATGAAATGGGTTATCAATCATTGTTAATAATATTATATAATATGCAAACCAGTTTGGAAAAATCAAATATTCATACAAAAAGGAACCGAAAGTCGCTATGCAATACATTGATCGTAAAACCTCAGATACAACGCTGTCTCTCTAAAGTTATGCGCAAAATCTTTTTATTTTTCCTCAACGAATAAACTGTATCTTTCGCTGTATGTTTTATGATTCTTGCCTTGACCGAATCGATATAATCAAATATGTTTGATAAAACTTATTGTGCGGTCTTCTTGCTAAGTTATAAGGCTTTTACTTGATTTTATGGTTATTAAATTGCTTTTTATGGTTCCCTACCTGTATAAGGAATGGTTATAAAGGCTCTATAGGTTTTGCTATAGACCTAGTTAAAAAATAACATCCCTTAATTTAAGAAAAAATGAAAATAAAAAAGACCAAAAATGTATACTGAACTAGGTTTATATATTGAACAAATTACAAATAAATTAGGTTACTGTTAAAAAAAAATATGTGAAAGGAAACAACACATGTTTTCACTTTTTAAACTAAGTCTTAGAAAGAATGTGCACATTAATTATTAATACAAAACCAGTTAAAAAAAACAAAACATCAAATAAACGTATAAACTTTGAATCACCATAAAGATTTAAAGTCGCGAACCCATCGGGCCGTATCTTTGACGTGAACGAAATACTTTCTCATATTTATAGCCGGCCTAAAAATTGTGCAGAATTATTCGAGAAGTTTCCTTTGATAGTCGTAACTCGTAAAATACTGATATCTGGAAGCAATAAATCGGATACAGACTTTGATCAGTCACGGGGAGCGCGTTAAATCGAATACATCGGCATTTTTGATGTTACATCATTTTACGTTTATTACGGACTGCCTATTGTTCCCTGAGACGGTTGATTGATGTATGATTGGATGTTATTTGGTGTAAATATTGAAAAACGGATAATATATAAAATATGATAAACTATTTTGAACAAATGAGAGATTCAATAATACGTGTACGTTGAATTATTTTAAAATAAAAATAAATAGGGACAACTTTCTGCAACGAAAGAAACAATAGAAAAGCAAGCAAGAAAAGCGAAGATATATTTACAATTATGCAGGGGCGAAGCGCTGTGCTGTCGGAGGGTCGCCGTGCAATTTCCTGAGGGCCGACCCATTTCCCCGAACGGACAATACGTAGCCTTATGATGCAAGCTATGATTCTTGCCTAGTTGGTTTTTGTTTAGAAAAAAAAGCTTTTATTATAATTTTCGTACGGATTTGTGATTGAAAGTTAATAACGTAATTTTTAGCGGAAACTAGTGATTTATTTTTGATGCAACTGTTCCTATAAGATTACATATGCAATAACTTTGCATATGTGATCGCTGTATAGTGTGATAAAAGTATATAAATGCATGATTACTTTGATATCATAGTTATCATTTTTAATTAATCGCTATTTTAAATGATTTTCACCAATAGGTTGTACACACGCGAACACAGACAAAAACGATAAAAAGTTATTCTTCATAGAATCTTGTTGTTAAATGTTTTTTAATACTAGATTTTTTTTATTATATTTTCATTTATTTCGAATTTCAAATTTTCACCATAGAAAATACATACATATCTATACTATTATTATAAGAAAGTAAAGTTTGTATGTTTGTTAAATTGTAAGTGGTAATCTCGGCATCTACGTTATCGATTTTAAAAATTCTTTCACCACTAGAAAGCCACATTTTTGCTGAGTGACATAGGCTATATAAAAAAAGGATTGTTAACATTACGCCCAACAAAGTGGGCACGGGTCCACTAGTTTTTACATATGTTTAGTTTTTACACAGAAATATATTATTGAGGGTTGACACACACCAACCACATTAAAAATTATACCAACATAAATAAAATTACCCTCGATCGCTCCATAATTACAGGTCAGAATTCCAAAATAACTAATAATATGATTAATTTAAATACACCAAAATTTGTGCCGCGTTTAATATGAAAATAGCGCGGACGATCGGACGGACACGCGAGCTAATTTTAAATGACGTACATATTATAACGTAATTACGATTATATTATAAATGTTAATGCTCATTTATTTCGCGCGATAACCTTTTCTATCTAGCTCTGTTTTTTATGCACTAAAATTGTTTTTTTATAAAGTACTACTAGCTGTTGCCCGCGACTCCGTCCGCGTTTACTTTCCTAAAATAAATTATTCCCCTGGAAACTGGATAAAAAGTATCCTATGTCCTTCTCCTGGTTCTAAACTACATCCCCACCAATTTTCAGCCAAATCAGTTGAGCCGTTATCGAGTTATAAATGGTGTAACTAACACGACTTTCTTTTATATATTATAGATTATCGTTGATAAATAAAATCGTTACAGGGACTAGGAAAAACGTATTTTGGGGGTCAAAATTGGACCTTAAGTTTCGTAGAATTAAAAAAAAGAATTGTTTAAATAATATGCTGTATGAAAAATACACTAGTGATTAAGGGTGAAGGAATTTCGAAAACCAAAAAGATAATTATATAGTTACAATAAATAAAGCCCTGGCTTATCGTTTTTCGTCCAAAATGTATCCACTATCTCATTGACTTGGCTGTTCCAATACGAGAAACATGCACGTGCACTTGACAGCCTTTGAAGACAAACGAATTCAATCTATCGCTTGTTGGATGACATCGTTCGCCAGTTGGAGACTTGAATACTATTTTTGGACTTACTGTATAGCTGCAGTATGCAAAATTAACTTGTAAATGTCCGAAGAAAGGGTATACTAAAGGAAAATATTGGTTTCAATTTCATAGTTGGTGAATGACAACGACCAACAACAACCCTCAGTCATAAGGTGACGACTGTGATTAATTATAGCATTACTGCGCATATACGGAATAATGCTTGATGTTGAATGTTTTAACTATATCTTTCTTCATTCATAAAGGGTTGATGCGACATATGGGCATTAAATTTAACCACGTATATAAAACGTGCCTAATACTGCTGTCGATAATTCAATTTTTTTTAACATTAAAAATAAAAAAGTTGTTTTTTTGAAACATGAAAGTAAATAGTTTATAAATCATCCTCATATGAAAACAATATTCATAAATATTTACACTGACCTGGTGCAACCTGTGCTTAATGCGGCAACGTCGCATATTTTTTTCTTATAGATACCACCGACAAGCTTCAATATTTGATTACATTACGTGTTTAAAGTTTCAACTCACCCGCACAATATTGATACGTTATGTATGTATATTAGTAAATGTGTAGTTATAGCACAACGTGGTAATTTTTTTAATAATTTAATAACAACAATTAACAATTTTAACACTTTAGTTTATGAAATGCTAAAATAATGCGATCTTTCATTTAATTTATAGTGTTCATGTCGGTAGCATAACACTTCACCCGTAAATCGATATTATTGTTACGACACCATTGAACTGTTTCCTTTTTTAATCTATTGACAAGATACCATAGTGGTACATTTAATTATTCTACCACTGTCCACAATAAAAAATCTCGCATAATCTCACAATATGTATAGTATCCAATCACAATAATAAAAAACTGTCACAAATTTGTCTTAAAACACTCATCACTACGGTATAAGGACCGTGCTCCACAGTTCACACAAAAAAGCGCGGGCGCATCTCGTTGCGTAACGTCCATCCCGAATCGATGACAAATTTGCACTAATAAAAATTTGATTTTTCTACCCGGTGACCTATTTCTTTCTCTTTCACGCGCATTGAATTAAAGTATTACTTCTTTGTTTATCATAATCATAACATTGAACGACTAATTTTTTGCTCACACTGTCTTCCTTATAACACTGGTTTAAGAGTCATTTTCGTATAACTTCTTGCATTTTAGAAATTGTAATGCATAAACAAGAGCGGCAACGACTCTCGTTTATGTAATTTTAGGGTGTATGACCCATGTATAGAATCTCACAGCTGATTAGTGCAGATACATCGTGTTATTCAATATCAAAAACTTAGAAAATTTATTGCAACTGAACTACTCATGCTATTTGAATGATTTTTTGTGTAGGGTCTGAAAATTGGCCATAGTATACGTGATTAAATTTAATGCCCATATGTCATATCAACCCTGTATATATCGTGATCTCTCAAAAGTAAGTTAGTAGTGATTTCTGCAATTACATGTGCAGTACTATAAAATTAAATAATAGTTATTTAATTTGACATTGATCGAAATGTCGCACTATGCTCTAATTGGAACACTAGGGCTAGATACCCTTTTTATATAATCCTCATAAGATGCCCATTGTCGACCTCTCGTTCGTTGTCTGTCCCTCTTTCCTCAATCTTTAAAACTAAGCAACAGATACAGACTTTTTAATAGATATATAGTGATTCAAGAAGGAAGCTTTATACGTAAAATACATGCATATATGCGTGCAAAACCGGATCAGGACGCTAGTTTATACATATAATGATCTAATTATAATAAGGCTCGCGTTTACAGAAATATTATAGAATTCCGTTCTAAATTTAAATTTAAAGGAACGATTCTTAATTAGCTTTAATAATCATCAGAAATAATTAGTAGAGCTATGGCACAAACAAACCTGTTTTATTACCTAATTACGTCAAGATCTTTAAAAGCTTTCAATAAGACACGCTTCAGAATAAAACGGCTTAAAAACCTATTTAGTGGGTTTATTCGTTCCATTTACCGTTAATTAAGGGGATCGCTGTGACTGTGACGTCATTTCCTGATATCGATTTGAATTGATGAAATTCTATATAGAAATATTTTGCAAGATTATGGCGGGTAATTTCTCGATGTTTTGAAATTTATTTTACCAATTAAATGCTAACCGATTTATATAAGTTTTAACCATGCTCAAAAATAACAGACAGACTAACATTGTGATATAGATATTTTATGGTATCTAACTTAGAGTACTAGTAGCTTTTAAACCTATTTTGTAGGCTTATTCGTTCCATTTACCGTTAATTAAGGGAATCTCTGACACCGGGTGACGTCATTTCCTGATATTGATTTGAAACTGGAACTGTCAGAGCCGGAGCCACAGAGCAATGTGAATTAGAGATACTGTCAACGATATTACTCTGTGTAAATTTCTATTAAATCAAATCATATATTTATTATTTAACAAAGAGCATAATAATGGTCAAAAATATTGTTTTATTCTTTAAACAAAATTATCAAATAAAATAAATAATACATAAATATTTCTGGACATTTATACACAGCGCCATCTAGTTCCAAACTAAGCAGAGCTTGTGTTATGGCAACTAGATAACGGAATAAATTACATATACATACTTTTTGTAAATACATACATAGAATACATAGCAACACCCAGACCCCAGAAAAATACAAATGTAAATTACAAATATATTTCTCCGGTGTGGGGATCGAACCCACAATCACGAAAGACATAATAATAAATAAATAATAATAAATAAATGCGAGTGAAACTATGAGACAAATCTTGTGTGTTACTAATAATTTTACAAACCAACTGTCTTTCAATGTCTTACTTTTTTATTAAAGAAACGTTTATTGAAAACTGTCAATAGTTTTGGTGTGACAGAATGATTTTTACACTTAAAATAGTATAAAGTTAATAATTTTTGTATTTAAATTTATTTAAATTAAATTCTCTCAATGGTTATCGTTAATGAAGTCCCCAGTGACGCCATTTTCATTTTAACTACGACTTAAATTTGTTGAAAAGCAATTATCACTTTGGATAAAATCATTTTATTAAGGTCACGGAAGAGGCGAGGAAATTCAACGTTATCGGAAAACACCTTTATTTTGTATCATTGTAAATATATTTCTAAGAAATTTTTCTTGGGAATTACGTGAGAGTATTCGTGTGTGTGTATGTGCGTATGTGTGTGAGTGTATATTTATTTGAAAATTGGACTACTGGAAAACTTTAATTAAATAATGAACATTTAAACCACGCCTCTATAAAAATGGAAAAAAAATATAAAGAGTGGTACCATTGAAACCAGTGTAAACTTAACAATGTAAATATGTAGTCTATGCCGTGATATAGTCATTTTTTAATCCATACTTCCATACTAAGATTATAAATGCGAAAGTAACTCTGTTTGTCTGTCTGTCTGTTTGTTTAAAAGTACTGAACCGATTAGAATGGAATTTGGCACACGATGGTCTAGAGCCTGAGATAAAACATAGGCTACTTTTTTAATGGAAAAAAGGGTTATAAGGGGGGGTCAAAGTTTATATGAAACGTCCACGCGGACGGAGTCGCGGGCAACAGCTAGTCTGTCATATATTTCTCTCATTCTATTATCTAATGTCAGCTATTGTACTTTGTATAACTGAGGTCCAAATAAATCCATAGTAATTGAATCAATATTTTTTATTATTTGCCAATCATCAGGTACAACTCAAAATCAAGTCAATCTACTTCGCCCGACGTCCAAGTCTTACTTTGCGTATTTATATGATATATAATTAACTTAATCTTGATGATTCTCTAACATATTATATATACTTGACAACAAAATGATAACTTTATTAACAATTATAGCGTCGCCCACACCCATACGACATTCGTGACCAACAAAATTGGTTAGACAGCTTATGACGTCATAGTTTACTAAGCTAGGTGTATACACATTCATTTATAATTCCCTTTTTTACATTATATTCATTTAAAAACCATTGAAGGCTTTACACACGACAGTAATATTTGTATAAAAACTCTACCATATAGCAGGACAAATACATAAAGATTTATCGTTTCTTTTGTGCTATATATTATAGTTTGGTTTTTATATAACGTATTTTACATAATATACAGATCTATATCTATATAATTCAAAGGTGACTGACTGACATAGTGATCTATCAACACACAGCTCAAACCACTGGACGGATCGGGCTGAAATTTGCATTGCAGGTAGATGTTATGACGTAGGCATCTGCTAAGAAAGGAATTCCCGAAATTCCCGCGGGAACGGGAATTAGCGGGAAAAACCTTTTGTATGAAAAATCTAAACCGCCTAAGTTAGACACTTGAAATTTGGCATGCAGATATCTTAGGAAACTTAAAGGTTATTTGGAACAGGATATTGCAAAATTCCCACGGGAACGGATGAAAGCGGGAAGAAATATTTGTATGAAAAAATCTAGAAAAAAAGGATTATAAGGGAGGGAAGGGGGGTCAAAGTTTATATGAAAGTCCACGCGGACGGAGTCGCGGGCAACAGCTAGTTCCCATGCAAAATTTTGAAGACACAAAAACATCTTAATTAGGACGTCTTACCATTAGGTAGCCAGTGCATTCACGCGCAACTGACAAAAATAACTATCTCTTTTTTTCTTGTTGATTTTTATCATTTATCTTTTCTATCGTTTTGACTTGTATGGATGTGTGCTGCCGCTGCTGTGCGGAACACTTTTTTCGGTTGATTTATATGGGTATAACATATCTATTAATTAGGTATCATTGGTGTCAAGTCAAAACCATAGAAAAGAGATAAATGATAAAACCAACAAGGAAGAAAGACATAGTTAGTTTTGTCAGTTGCGCGTGACTGCTCCGGCAACCGATCAAGGTAGGACGTCCTATATAGGATGTTTCTGCGTTCTAATAATTCTACGCCTATAACATATCCATTAAATATAGTATCGTTGACTACCACACTAAAAACTTTAAATATACACCAACATTTTATTCAATACGCTAGTACCTATTCATATTGTAATTTATCTAAAAATAATTGCCTCGGATTTGATTTTAACACATTTTTATATGTGGGACACCACGGACATACACACGGCTTTTAAACCTCCTATATTAGTATAGAAATTACAATAATTATGTCAAGAACAACCATATTTATTATGTTTATGACGTCATTATTCGTTTTGTTTGAAACCGGGACGAGGTTCTGAGTGCCATATTACTTTTTGTGCTTATAATGAAGTAGTGAGCTTTTTTATAGGGCAAAGGGTCATTGAATTATATGACATGTTGTCGCCTTGGTAATATAATAATTGTGTGTTTATTATAAACTAGCTGTCCCCGCGGTTTTCCCCGTGTAGTTCCCGTTCGCGGAAAAATACCGGAGTACTAATTGTCTTATGTGTTAATCCAGGGTAACCTATCTACATAACAAGTTTCAACTAAATCGGTAGAGCAGTTTTTGCGTGAAAGAATAACAAAAGGCCATACATTCTCATAACCTTTTACATTTATAATATTAGTAGTATACTCTCTACTATCTATTGTTTTAACTCTCACCTATGTCTCCCACAAACCTTATATATTGACGACCGCTTGGCGCAGTGGTAGCACAACTGCTTTCTGCGCGAAGGGTCGTGGGTCGTCGTGAGTCGATCCCCACACCGGAAAAATGTATTTGTAATTTACATTTGTATTTTTCTCGGGTCTGGGTGTTGCTATGTATTGAATGTATTTACAAAAGAAAAGTACGTATATGTAATTTATTTCGCTATCTAGTTGCCTTAACATAAGCTTCTCCTTAGTGTGGGACTAGATGGCGCTGTGTATAAATGTCCTGAACATATTTATTTATTTATTTATTTGAGTTATATGCCGGTATAATCCAAAGTACACCAGGATCGGATCTACCTATATGTTACACTTCAACCGAAAAATAATAAGCGGCAGGGGTCACTGACATCTTCATACTCTTCAGCAAATTTAAAATAACATATTTATTTATTTTGTATCACTAAACAACGAATACATCGTAATAGGTACTCAAGTCTTTAAATGTTCCATATAGTGTGAGATTTTTATTTATACGAGTATGCTGTTAAGGGCTAATAAAATTTTAACCCTAAATGTTTTACTAATGTAACCTTTACATTTTTTTTAACATGTTAGAACGTACACGAATAAATCCTAAAATAAAAGCACAGTTAGCAAAGAATAAACAATACATTTTATTAAAAAAATATTGTTGTTGTCGTATTGTTTATTCGATTTTTTCTACCCTCAAACCTGTATCGGATTATCCGTTCAAGTAAACAACCCTCAAAGCAATCGAGATCTCATCAAGCGTGATGTCCATTTCGGTATAGTACGCGTCATTTATGTTTAGCGCTGGACGAGAATAGCTGCGCATTGGTAGAATCACACTCGTAATTGATGTATTGGTGCGAGAAAGACAACACGACTGGGACAACCAATCAACGCTCGCGCAACCGACGATCACGCGCCCCGCGCGCCGCGCCGTTACCTCGACACCTTATTTATGACTTCTGCGCAGGTTTCGTTCAGCGCTAAAGATTCGTGACGCGTACTATACAAATTCCACTCAATTTCTGTTTCATGAGCTGGTCTAATCTCATCACGGTGTTTTTTATACCTTTTATAATTAAACAAGCCGGATATGTGGTTTCACCCGCATAATTTGCGTTTCCGTTAAATAACCGGGATAAAAGTATCTTATGTGTTAATATAACGTCTAATCTACCTGTATGCTAAATTTCAGCCGAAACTATTTAGTAGTTTTAGCGTGGTAGAGCAATTAAAAAAAGCAAAATTGATAGATATACCCTCACAAACTTTCGCGCTTATAATACTAGCTGCTGCCCGCGACTCCGTCCGCGTGGAATTTCATATAATCTTGACCCCCTTTTAACCCTTTTTTCAGTTAAAGTAGCCTATGTTCTTTCTCAGGCTCTAGACCATCTGTGTACCAAGTTAAGTTCTAATCGGTTCGGTAGTTTTAGCGTGATGGAAAGACAGACAGAGTTACTTTCCCATTTATAATATGAATATGGATAAAAAGGATTACGTACGATAGTTTTCTTTTTGTTATGAAGAAAAGGATGGCAACGACGTATGACATCACCATCAACAAGGCTAGAAAGAGGAGGCATTATAAGGCTACAAAGAAGAAGAAAAGAGAAGTAATGGTAAACTAGTTGGTGACGTAGATGCCGTTCTTTCCAATAACCAATTTAAAAGGCAAAAAATCTTCAACAAAGTACCAACAGTTAAAATTGTTACCAATTTTATTAAGGTTGAAAATTTTATTTTGGTCTTTTAACGGTTTCCAAAACTGGTTACCTAATTTGATGGTAAATAATTGTATATTTGTTAATATAATATGTTATGAACTAATTCTATCCGGAATGATATTGGATAGACCTAGTGTTGTCCAACAGGCAATGGCTGGACCTAGTTGTAGCCGGTATGATGAAGGATAAAACTAGGTATGTTTTACCCGAAATCAATCGGCTCCTCCTAGGTTTAACCAAGAGTAAGTCGCTACACCTAGTTCTAACCGGCTAAAACTAGGTGTAGCCGCACTTCGGGTATTAGCCGTATATAATATTGGAAAGGAGACAGGCTCAATAGTGGTCCATAATTATTAAAATAAACCGTTAAAAATCGATTCTTTTGTAAAAATAAATATCGTAAAGATTCGGAACCAATAGAAAAATGATCAATATGTTTTGACTAAACAGGCCTTTCCTTCATCTCCTAATCAGAATATTTTACGAGTTATTATAGTAATCTCATCCGATGTACTCCACATTGGACGTGCTAACCAATTCAATTTTATTGTGATTGATTCTTATTTCTTATGTATCTTCTGTAAGCAAATGAATTATTAATATATTGTTTCATGGTTAAGTTTTTTGTGGGGTTCCGTACAAGCGGAAGTTATTGAACCGATATTTGTAAATTACCGATTTTTTTCGACAACGTATTGAGATATCAATTATATTACTCAGTTCAATTCAGCTATGATAAATCTATTTTCTAAGTTGACGCAATCTATAGGCATTTTTAATGTTATCTTGGAGCTTGGTCAAACTCTTACAATATCAGTCTATCTATTGGTAAGAGCTACATGAAAATCCATGCAGTAATTATTTACTTCATCGCGAACACGAAGTCTGGAAACAAATTGTCAAATCATCAAAAGTAATTTAAAGTAAGAAATTGAAACATCAAACAAAACAATACCCCTATTTTTCCACAGTCGGGTAAAACAGCTAATACCAGACGAGACATAAACAATTTTTCATGCATACTTAAAGACGTGCATAATAGATCACTCTGCTCCGATGTAAATCAAGTACAAAGATCATCAATTTGACCCAAGATACGGTATAGGCCCATTGTGACCCTTGGATGAATACTTAATACTAGACCCGTAGAGCGCTTACAATGTATACAAGGTGTATAAGAAAATAGGACAGTTCTAATCAGTAGCAGAGACTAGTGTTCTGATTCTTATAGTGAGAAAGAAGGACAAAAAGAAGAAGTAGACAGAAAAAAGTTATTGGGAAGTAATTTAATACATTTTCTTATAATTTATTAAAGAAAGATCAGATTCTCATCTGTAAGAAAATAGGATAGGCCTAATAATTACAAGATAGGACAGTAGGTAATATAAAGAATATTATACATTATAATATTTTTTTAAAATCTATTTCAATTTATTATAATTAATAATATTATTTATATAACTATAGGAAAAATTTTGTAATTCAAAAATTATGACGAAGGATGTAGGATATTTTATATAAAGATGTATTCTATAAATTAAATAAATTGTCAATTTCGCAGGATAATTAAATTAGTACTAGGTACCGTGTTTCGATAATACTTTTTTTGAAGTTAACAATATTTATATTTAGTATCTTGTAGTTTCCCTTCGTTTAATAGTGAATGTACTATTTCTTTGAGAACATTTAGTTCAGCGATTCCCCAACAAATTTAAACAAGTTCGCGCGCCAAGCAAACAATACGTCAATCGATATCTTTTCCGCCATTTTGGAGTCGCTCACTTTTACAAAGCTCATTTATAAAGCTTACACCCTTTCTTATTTAGCTTGCGGTCCGAACGATGACAAATTGCCAAACATGCCAACGACATTAAACGACTTTGAACAAGATTTATGTTTGGATTTATATTTTTTGATTAACTGGCAATAATAATAATATTACCACAGGACGCCTCTAACACAGCGCCATCTAGTCCCACTAAGCAGAGATTGTGTTATGGCGACTAGATAACGGATAAATTACATATATTATATTATGTCTCCGGAAAATAACAAGACTCCTTAGTTGATCAATTTACTAGGTAGTTGATCAACTCTCGGTACGAAATACTACTACTATTTAACGCATTTCATTTTAGTTAATTGGTCAACTTACGGTTCTTTGTTTCTTTCTTATATTATGGCATTAGCGTTTAGCTTTTTGCCAATGTCAATGTAAATAACAATATGTAATAAGAGGCAATATGGTCAAGATAAAAGTCTTTAGTCGAGTCAGTTAGTCGTTTCTTTCTGTCCTTCGTAAAGTGATAGTGAATTTTACGAAGAACCTCGATGAATCTTGGAGCAATCGGAACGGCGCTACTATGCGCTCTCAAATGAATTCTTCATTTCTTGGACACTTATTAGCTAGTTTACTGCATGACACACTATCACAATCATACATTAAATCACTTTATGCACCAAAAAAGGAATATTCAATCGAGATTACAAATAGACGCCATCCGATTCCCGCCAAAACTCGAACTCCAACTTACGGTTAATATATTCAACTTCACCGTATTGAACCAGAGAGGTTTATCATCAGCCAGTCAGTAGTACGAATCCTTGAAGACTATACCGACATTAATATTTTCTTAAATATCCTTAAAAATCTTTATAAATAAATTAGATAGTCAGTTCTACAGCAAATATATTGCGAAGTAGAAACTTCTATAAATAAAATGTCAAAGACTTTAATATAAGAATATTCTAAATGTCAATTCTAAAAGACGTAACATTCAACAGTCCTTTGCAATACGAGTATAACATACGTTTAGAAATATGTACATTTATTTCAGAATTGTTTTTACGCCCACGCCGTTGCGAGTAAATATTAGACTTATATAAATAGAATTTAATCTTTATTAAATACTAGGTGTTGCTCGCGACTTCGTCCCTTACTTAGAGAGTACGTCCCTTACTTACTTAGAGACTTACTTACCCCCATCACTTAAAGAGGAATAATTCTTTCATACATATTATTTTTGTATCTTGAACCGTTTTCGCAGCGCACGCAAAGGAAGCCCTCAAAGATGAATAATTTTCCCCGTTTTTTGCACATTTTCCATTATATCTTCGCTCCTATTGGTCGCAACGTGATGTTATGTAGCCGAAAAGCCTTCCTCGATAAATTGTCTATTCAATAAAAAAATATTTTTCAATTCGAACCAGTAGTTCCTGAGATTAGCGCGTTCAAACAAACAAACAAACAAACAAACTCTTCAGCTTTATATATTAGTATAGATGAAGACTACAAGACTTAATTCCTACAGACGTAACATAAAACGGAAAATTTAAATCGACCCTTCTGTAGTATATGTAACTCATTTGATGTTTAAAAATGTATAGAATTCAGTTGTGAAACCTATTTGCTTATATCGTCGGGGTGAGTATACGAGTATGTTTGAATTAATTTATTTCATTTTTTTTTATTTATTTATACCAAAGGTTGCTAACATGACGTACATTAAAAACATATAGGTACATACAATTTAAAAGATTTACAATTGACATAATGTTGCCATACTTACATGCGTCCACAATATACCCACAAAGAATTAAAATTCAATAAATGAGTAGTATGTATTTTATATTATCCGTCTCACAATTCCTCTCGCCTATTTCTATAAATAGAATAAACGTAAAAATTGTTGTAGTCTTTAATAAAACAAATAGCTCAGTCAGACTCAGTCTCAGTTGCAAAAAGGCATAACAACTACTTCTTGAAGTACCCAATTCTAGACTTCCTAAAATAAAATATAGGGCACAGAATCCTCAAGCGTATCATAAATTCATCCGCAACTGGAAGTGGTAACAAAATAAACAGTCAAATACGCTACAGACCTTCGCAAATAAAATCCCAGATCCCAAGTTGTTCCGGCAAACAATAAACTTGTTGTGAATAAATTATTAAAGATTAAAAACATACATTACATACAAATTGAGTTCCAGCGAAATGCTGAATTGTTTGTTCTGGAAATTTTCATTTAATATTTTTGCTGAGTCATACGTATGGAGGCTTTCGATGATGAAATTTCTTGCGCGTCAGTGATACCTACTGGGTTTTTTGAATTAGCGTTGACTTGGGTTTCAAACAAGAGACCCAGAGAAACTGAAGTTTTGGTGCATCGTCAGAAATTTTAACTAAAAATTCATTTAACTAAACTGTCTTTCCTGTACTACATATTAAAATTCATTTGTGAGTTTCATCTTTTTTGATTGTCCAAGTCTACAATCAGAATATCGTAATGTTAATTTGGATGATACAGTATCATTAAATATATTAAAAGAATCTATAATGAAATAAGCATACTCTAAAGCAATTTTACACAAGTCCTCCAAATTTAAATTTAGGTGATATCAAAAATTCAAAATATCAGAAACCAGATCGCAGCGGTTATAGCGTTGAAACCGGTTGTAACTGGATCTAACCGGTTCAAAACACAAAGGCTGAAATTAATTTGCGCTCAGCATTATCACCGACAATTAACTGCGCGATTTCATGTAAGATGTAAGATTTAATTAAGCTATGTAATCCTGGTTATTGCCGGCGTAAGGTATCGATAATATTAAGGAGTTATTGTGAGCAATTAAACGTAATTGTTTAGGCGTAACTGTTAGTGGGATGGTTATCATATAATGTGGTCTCAATTGCCGACGTCGTGAACAAATGATTATGTCCTTTAGGAAATGATTATAACAATAATTAAATTTATGTAACGTCTCTGATTGTCTTTGCAGATGCGAAGGAAATAATATTAAATTTCAAAATCAAATTAAAGTTGAAAAATTTTTTCGTCACATGATCTCGTGGACATCGATGATGTCATATTTGAAACATTATTTTTATTGAAGAATCTACAGATAGTAAGCTTTCATACGACTGAACTTAATAGTGAAGACATGGACGAAAGAGATGAAGATATAAGGGCTTCTCGCTTCCACCCAACAAGAAACTATTACCCAATGCATCTTGATACTGCAATTAAGCAATGAAATGAGAAACAGAATGAAAAAGAATTCTTTTTATAAGTACAGATAGATGGAAACCAGCAGACTGAAACGAAATCCATTACTCCCAGTATTGTGTAATTGGAAGAGTTTAATCTAAATAAAATAGGATTTATTCACTCGTACGCATTTGGGTTGCTAATAGAATACTCCGTGTGAACGTTTATTCAGATAAGGATCGATGGAGCTCCTAAAGCTTTCGAGTCGAATATATTTAATTATTTTGTTTGAACAGTTGTTAGACGTTGAAATGTGTCAAGGTACTTTGGAATATTTAAACTGGAATATCATTATTGTGCAGACAAATCGTATCGGGAGGACCTCACGAAGCTCTGAGCTGACGATCGTCTAGGCTGCTAGTTTTTATTTATTAACTTTATGAATTGAAATGAAGAAATTTACAGATAATCCCGGTTGTTTACTTCTAAATTACCTATAAAAAATTACGCAAAGTTGCTTAAACAGAAACTATGGTACGTTGGTCTCGTTACATGAATAGCCGATGTAATGATAA
>JADANM010001663.1:400586-412532 GCA_026213755.1 Eurema hecabe | reverse complement strand
CTTCTAAGATTGATTCACTATAACATAATAATAGAAATAGATCCGACGGGGACGAAGTCGCGAGCAACAGCTAGTAATTAATATCAGAAAATCTTGTGATTGGACATTTTTTGCCTATCTCCAAGCAAAAACACGCGATACTACAAGTTATTTATTGGGTGCGATTCTTTTTTATTAGATAGAGTGATTCAAAAGGAACGTGTATGTGCATACCATATTTATAAATAGGGCAATGATATTACAGTAATACCCCGGACTTACGCGATGGGTGGGACTGAGAGCTCTCCGCGTAAGTCGAATTCGCGTAAGTCGGGGTACAATTTTGCATATAAAGACACATGTACAAAGTATGTTTAATTGGGACTGGAGACTAAATAAAACAATAATTTAGGAAATTATTAGTATCTAATTCTAGATAATATGACAATCTTTATTAATAGAGTGTATAAACGCAATCCAAAGTTATTTTAATGTAGAAAATTAAATCGCGTAACTCCGAATTCGCGTAAGTCGAGGTAGCGTAAGTCGGGGTATTACTGTATATAATATATATGTTATACTCATACAAATCAATCGAAAAAAGTGTTCCGCACAGCGGCGGCAGCACACATACACACGTCAATACAATAGAAAAGAGATAAATGATAAAACCAACAAGAAAAATACATAAAAAAATATTAAACGTATAGACGAATTGAGAGCCTCCTCCTTTTTTGAATTGGGTTATAAAATAGATAGTTTTGTCAGTTGCGCGTGATTGCACCGGCAACCAATCACCTAAATGCAAGACGTCCTAATTAGGATGTTTATACGTCTTCAAAATTTTGCGCTTTTACCATATATCTATTTAATATCATTAATAATAGGGTGTCAAACACCAGGGCGCGGCTTGTTAACAAAATTTATAAATTTTTATTTAAAGACATTTATCACAAAGCAATACAATTGTCGCAAACAGACACCCAGATTTATAATATTCATTAAAATATGTCAGCATACATAGGTCGTAAGAGAGACGCAGTTCCCTTTGTGAAATTTGTATAATTTTAATTATTTCACAACAAGGAGCTACTCAACTCTCAAAATTTCATTGTGAATGTAAATATGGTTGTGGGAATTTTATAATGAGCCGAGCGGAACGAATGCGACATTCCACGTTTTACTACATATAAGCTTATACATCGGTTTTACTTGAGTTTTTGTTTAATAGTAGGTTACTTTTTTAAAAGTAAATTTAGAATGTTTTATCAACGTATACTTTTGTTTTTATAGTTTCTACTGTTAATTTAAAAATCTTTGATTCTTTACCTAATTATACCTAATATGAGTTTAATGTGTCGTCAACACATTTTTCGCAAAAAAGCAAGCTTTTTAAGGTTTAGAGTCTAGACGGGCAGTTATTTTGTATTTATTAGTGTTTTTATGTAACTAATACTAACTATAGCATCGTTTTTTTATATAGGTACCTACTTCTTAATAGGTATTACTCAAACTAAGTGCAATAATAATTATAGTACGGGTCACGAATCTTTAGCGCTGAACAAAACCTGCGCAGAAGTCAAAAATAAGGTATCGAGGTAGCGGCGCGGCGCGCAGGGCGCGTGATCGTCGGGAGCACGAGCGTCGATTGTTTGTCCCAGCCGTGTTGTCTTTCTCGCACTAATAAGTCATTTACGAGCGCGATTCTACCGATGCGAAGCTATTCTCGTCAATCGCTTAACATAAATGGCGCGTATAGTAACCGTCAATTTCCTTTAGCGGTGAACGAAACCTGCGCAGAAGTCAAAAATAAGGTATCGAGGTAGCGGTGCGGCGCGCGGGGCGCGTGATCGTCGGGTGCGCGAGCGTTGATTGGTTGTCCCAGTCGTGTTGTCTTTCTCGCACCCACGCATGCGCAGCTTTTCTCGTCAATCGCTAAACTTTTTTGACGATTATTATACTATACTAATTGTCAAGTATCTATTAGGTATCTTACTTTTTCCCAAAACAATAAATAAAAACCCTTACAAAATTTAAATACTTAAAGATCTTGAAACACTTAAAACTTTACTAATAAAAATGCGATTTTAACGAGTGATCTAAATACACATACCATTTCACACCCATTGAGAACTGGATGGCGCCAAACTATTTTTGGAATTGAGGGTGTCCAAATTACATCGAAATAGACTAACAGATGTAGTTCTAATTGTTTCTATAGTTACTTATTAATACGAAAGTTCAAGAGAATGTAATGTATGGCTCTTTTATGCAAGAACTATCGATTTTTTGGCCAGAAAAATTTCAATTGTTTTCTTTCTAAATTTTTCATATAAATGTTTATATATTTTTTGGTACTATGCTATATGTAATTGTGTAATTTTGTATGTTATGTTTTTTGGCGGAATCCGTGTTTAATTATTTTTTTGACTTTGACTTTGACTTTGTTTTATACTAGGTATACTAGCTGTTGCCTGCGACTCCGTCCGCGTGGACTTTCATATAAACTTTGACCTCCTTTCTCCCTTTATAACCCTTTTTTCTAGTAAAAAAGTAGCCTATGTTTTATCTCAGGCTCTAGACCATCTGTGTAACAGTAGTTTTAGTGTGATGGAAAGACAGACAGACGGAGTTACTTACGCATTCATAATATTAGTATGGATAAGACCTACAGTTTTTAATTTGACTTTTAACGAACTGTTTTCAATGTCTCGAACAATTTCGGATATCTTAAGTTGGTAAATTTTCGAGAATCAGTCCCAAAATTATAAATTAAATTAACTCGGTTCCGTTAAAAAAAAAACTTTCGCTAACTCATCAACTCATTTTCCGAGCCAGTGGCCACTCAAAAATGTTTTTACAGCCACGTTATCAGTCCAGTTATCAGTTAGACGGTTTTGGCATTTTGTTAACAAATTAAGCTTACTTAAAATTATTATGTATTTCTATTTGTTCTTCTTCAATAGGATACACAAAGACTAAAACTACGATTTCAACTATGTATACGACTAATCCTCTATATTTATATTTTATGGCTTGTGGGTAGTCTTGGCCGTAATCGTAATGGTAGTCGTAATCGTAGTCGTAGTCGTAGTCGTAGTTCTAGTCGTAGTCGTAGTCTTAGTCGTAGTCGTAGTCGTAGTCGTAGTCGTAGTCGTAGTCGTAATCGTAGTCGTAGTCGTAATCGTAGTCGTAGTCGTAGTCGCAGTCGTAGTCGTAGTCTTGGTCGTAGATGTGGTCGCAGTCGTAGTCGTGATCGAAATTTAAATAAAATAATTGTACAAACTAATATTATTTCACAACAACAAAAACAATAGAAATATAAATATACCCTTATAACCGTAGCTAACCCCGTTTCGGCGATCGATCGTTATAATTCGCCCCAAATACCTAAAATAGTTCCACGAACTGTTTAAATGCTTTCAAGAATATTTGCTTTGTAAATATTTGTGTACAGACAGACATTTGTTATGGAGTCTGAGTAATAGTGAATGGACTGTGTATTTAATAATACTAGTGGGAAGATTTAGTACCTAATACTTTCAGTACAGTGGGAAATCCTATCGGACTCTATTTCCTCGGAGGGGGCGGTTAAGCAGGACTTGTACGTAATTGGTATCACGACAGAACAAAACCTCTCCATGTTCGCGCACCCTGACATGGATATACTCAGGTGAAAAATAAATCACACTAGCTTTAGCTCGCTTGGTTAGGAAATTTGAATACTTTAGCCCGTTTTTTCAAAATGTTTAGTACAAGCTTATCGAGATAAAGTCTTCCTGGATAAGTGGACAATCCAACAGAATAGTATTTCAATTTGAACCAGTAGTTCCTAAGATTAGCGCCTTCGATAGACAGAGATAATTACTTACGCATTTCTAATATTGAGCAGAATAGTTAAAATAAAAAGCTGTCAAACTCCGCGAGTGTTGATGAGCGGCGACTACTTAAAAAGCTTTTATAAAAAAAATTGCGACCCGTCCTGGCTTCGCTCGCATGTATTATGATGTAAACAATCATTTAAGTTGGATTAAACTGAACTTGGTGTGCAAATATATTTTAAAATCGGCCTAGTAGTTTAAGAGTCAATTGCGGACAAACAACGTGATACATAATTTATAAATATTTTTAAATAGGTATCAAGAAAAAATAAAAACAAAGACCTACCTCTATATGGCACATAAATATTCAAATACAAGCAGTCTTCTGACTCGTTTTCCAGAAACGGCTTCAGTCTGTTCATGTAGTGTTGCCTGCCCAATGATGGAGGGTTGCCCTTTTTGATGTGAGGCAACATTTGCGGGCACACGGGTGCGAAGTTGGTTGCCATCTTTACGCCAGACCAGGGAGGGGCGCTGACTGAAAAAAGGGTTGTATTGAGCGTATGTTTATTTTGTTTAGAAATAACTTACGTTAGGTATAATGATTAAGGAAAATCGGAAGTTATTAACCCCTCGTCGTAAAAAGAGGGCTGTTAGAAGTTTGACGTGTCCATCTCTCTGTCTGTGGCATCATAGCTCCCGAACGAATGAACCGATTTCGGTTAATTTTGTTTGTATTACAGGTGTTTTACGGGCGAGTGTTCTTAGATATGTTTGATCAAAATCGATTGAGCTGTTTAAAAGTTATGGGGGGTTAAAGTGTATAAGAAAAACCGAATGTCTGCAAATATGCTCAAGTGGGGTATCAAATGAAACTTGTTCATTACAAAACACAACAACTTTTATAAATTTTACGTGTCTGTCTGTCGGGGGTTTTTAATTTTAAAATTTAATATTATTTATGAAATGAAAGGTATTATATAAAAAAACCTTAATTTTTAATTAATGTTTAATTTGATATATTTAATCACTATAAATATCTAAAATTAAGTCGTGTTAGTAACAATATTTATATCTAAATAACGGATAAAATTTATTTGGCTGAAAATCGGCGGGGATGTAGCTTAGAATCAGACGAATTATTATTTTTATTCAGTTTCCAGGGGAAAAAATTACTACTTGGTGTCAATTTAAAAAAAAACTTTTTAATTAGATTGAAAACTGCTTTAGTACGTACTTGATTTAAGCTGGATCAAGACTATTTCTTTATAAAATATAGCTCTGAGCTAGTCCCCTTTCCGTGAAAAGAAGTCTTAGAAATGTTGGGAGCGATTGCCACGATTTTTCAACTCGACGCAGCTTGATTGACCCTTTGTTTTATTGAATGATCTTAAATCAGATTAACTTCAAAAGGTAAGTTCTTTAGTGGTTGTGAAATAATTATTAATAATAATATGTATAATAATGATAATTTATTTGTCATAAAATCATTTAAACATTTACAATTTAAGTGATATGAATAGCAAGGATAAGTATGATATAATGGTAATATTGTGTAAAAACTATAAACGGACATGGATGAAACAAGGAACTAACGGACGAAAAAAATTGATAATCCCAAGCCCTTTTTTAAATGCTAGTAGTAACATGTGTTGGAAGATTTTTTAAGTATTGTGTACTAAAGAGTCCAAGGTTCTAAATTAAAAAAAAATTGGCACTAAGCAGGATGTATCCTCCCAACCTCGATCAATCGAACCACCGACTGTCCGGCGTTAGACCCCTATGGTTCAGTGTCGAGAAGTTTCATATATGCTAAGTCTCGAACAAATGTCATAATTGCGGTTCAGAACTGGCGCATAGGTAGAGGTCGCTAAAGACGGAGTATAATATTACCTGGAGGCATAAACCTTAAACTGCCTGTCGGAGGAGCAGCATAAGGAACTCCTAGAAAGATCTCCACTGGTTGCAGATCATACTGTCTTCCTGGCTTCACGATTAACCCTCGCAAAGCGCCCTGCCTCAAATGGTACTCTCGTGTTAACCGCTTCTCATCGTTCGTGTAACTTCGGTCCTCGTATACCCTCGCCTCGTCCGCCATCGGCAGCAAGAGCGAGACAGCGAGATACACAAACAAATTGTGATTATTTGCCATTTTATGTCCTTTTACGGTTCCCGAAATACCTTACGGTTATGACTCATTATGGATTCCCTGAATTTTTCACATGTGTTTCGAAGTCGAATATTTCTAGTTCCTGTTTATCCATGCTAATTTTATGGCGATCGCTGAACCATCAAAGTCAATGAGCGTTTTAATTAATGCTCTTTTAATGAGACAAATGCTTTTAACGAGTACAGGTCGTAAAGGTTCTTATTTAAACAATCGCGTCAGTCGAAGCAATAAAAGTCAAACACTCACTAGTAACTACCAACACAATATAATCAACCAATCACAACAACTGATCACTTTACACACACTTGAAAATCAATCAAATCCACTTATAAGTAACCCTTAAATGCGTGTAGGGATTTTTATAATTCCCTAATAAAAGGGAATTTAAATCTTTGTTCATTGAACGCGGAGCGGTGCGCGCGCGCCACTGGATTGAATCCAAACTGTCCCTGCGATTCTAATACCGAAATATACAGGAATGCGTCACAGACGGTGTAAATATACGCAGATTGTAGCGTCTAGCTAGAACTTAGATTGTAATTAGGTTATCTAGTAAACAGAAACGAGTACTCTTTCAAAAATATCAGAGTTACTTATCTAAAGATTGTTCCCTATAAAAAGATATTTTTCTGAACATTTTTTTTCAGTTTTAAAGAACATGGTAAGAAATAACCAAAGTATTAATACTAATTTGTGGATTTTTTTTGTATATAGGTTTTTTTATGTTTAGATCAAGATTTCGAAATCTTATGTTAAAGTAACTATATATTATAGAATTCCGTACAAGATACGTAGATATAAAACTCTAGAACAGATGTATGTTTGTGTTATATTTATTGGCTTATACATTATAACGAAAAAACTCGATACTTATACAAACTGAATCTCAAAGTCTTAAGATAACTCCAATATCCTTGAAGACAAATCTTCGGCATCTCATGCCGTGTGTGCATCGCTACAACTCCGGGGTATTTTTGGCCACTAGTTACCACGTGCTCGCGGTAAACATCCGGCAGCGGCGGGTTAGAGGAAATAATGACCACTTTATTTTATTATGTACTGTTATTTTTTAATAGAAGATATTATAGTACTAAGCAAGTTTATTTTTTTTTAAATCCACAGTAATGACGTGATTTGGTCAATTTTATACAGGTTTTGTGTGTAACTAATATAACCTTTTTCTATCGGGCTATTTATTTGTATTACACAGATAATAACATAAAATATATTGTACAGATAATTCACCTAAGTAGGGATTTTATTTTTAATCATATTTTACAGTTTATTTTCGCGTGAGAGACAATATTATTAATTCGAGTAAAACCACGGACACAGCTAGTATTAAATTTCCAGTTCCAGCTTTGAAGTTTTCACACATATTTTAAATTAGTATATTATAAGAAATATTAAATAGTTATTTCATAATTTTCACTCTTTGAAGTCGGTTAAAATTTCAAAATTTGCTTTCATAAAAAAATCATACATTTCAGTCTCCAAGTTAAAATTCCGCTTTAAACGTTCCAACTGACATTCAACAAATACTATTCATAGTTGAACTCGGCTTGAACTAAGCGCTCGGAATACACACAAAACAACGTCTATCAAACGCAGCTGCTTCGTTCCAGTGATATCGCAAAAAGGACGAACGGACAGCCATAAGAGCACTTCGCGCTACTTACAAACTATATTTAGATCTCAAATATTTGAGACAAAGAAAATATAACAAAAAAGTATTTATTATTGTTCTTCCCATTTACTTGTGCAATTTCATGTAAGGTTAATGCGAAAGTAATAATGCTGTCTGTCTGTCTTTAAGTCACGCTAAAACTACTGAACCGATTAGAACGAAATTAAACGAGAAAAACATAGTCTACTTTTTAACTGGAAAAAAGGGTTATAAGAAAGAAGAAGGGAGGGTTTAAAGTTTATATGTAAGTCCACGCGGACGGAGTTGCGGGCAACAGCTAGTTTAAATATATAACAGACGTAAAGTTTTTAGTAATTTTGTATCGATTTTTTTAAATACTATCGCTAATATAAAGCTGTATAAGTCGTCTGTGTATATCTGACTATATTATACGGAACGAGAGTTGCTTTCCTTATATCAAAATCAAATTGATAATGCTTCGTTATGTAACTAGAAAGTACTATAAATATTTATTCTATAAAGTATAACCCAATCATTAACCAAATCCATTAATGATGATTTTCATTTATTTTTAACCGACTTCAAAAAAGGAGGTTACTCAATTCGACCGTATATATGCTTTTTTATGTTTGTTCGGGCATAACTTCGCTGTCTGTGGGTGTGTGTGATTTTGTTATTTTTTTTTTTTTGTTTGAAAGGTGATACTTCTGAAGTGACTTCATTTTAAGGATACATAAGGTACCGACTTCAAAATTATGAAATAACTATTAAATCATTTCTATAAACTAAATGAAAATACGTGTTGTGCGAAGCAAATTAATTTTTTGCCTTTTAGTTTGAAGTCGGTTTATTTTTGTTATAAATATTTTTTAAATATTTCCTTTAACGTATAGGAAAAAATTAATTACCATCGACTTTATTAATCAAAAGTGATCACTTTCTTCCCTGTGATACAAGCGTAAACTAGAACTGTAATTATATATCTACAATTAAGGAGAAAAACAAAAGCGGAGCTAACGACGCAATTAGATGTCGTGGTTAACAGAATCCAATAGCAATGCCATCAGAGTTCTAATCCTTAGCAAAACAATAACTATTGTGTAAACAACCTCTCCCACGTTCTCCGTTGTGGCTACAAGAAGGATTTTATTTGTAATGGCTATTTTTTCCTTACACATAGTAAAAAAGATGTATTTGTCAAAGTCAAAGTCAAAAGTATCTTTATTAAATTAGGCTACATAAAGTAACACTTTTGAATCGTCATGGTATTACAAAAAATTACCATAAGCTCTTACATACATAATAATTACTTAACCATTTACATGAAGGAATGCGGTATGACGTATGAGGGTAATATTAAAACCGTTGAAAGAGCTATAAATTCAAAGTTGAAGTCAAATACATATTTAATAAACTAGGGTATATACCTGATTATAAAGTTCATGGTAATTGATCATTCGTGCACATTTGAAAAGCTAGGAGTATCGTAAAAACAAAGCTAGCATTTAAAAGCGATGGGACATCGAATTAACTGGTCAACTGCAACTGGTGTAAAAAGGTGTTCTAGCTATGTTTTAAATAAATGATTTTTATGGGAAAAAGTTCCGTGAATACGTGAGACTTCTAGATATTCCATATTATTATTACTAGTTCATCAAATAAACGAAGGCGATCGCTACTATAAAACAATATTTCTCAGTTAAAAAATTCAACATTAGCGTGGATGATTCTTTTGCCCTTCAAGAAAAACAAAAGCTTATGATATATGAATGTAGATGTATTTTCGCATATTTCTTAGCCTAGACATAAGCGTGGTGATAAATATTAGCGCTCAGATAGAACAGATGCGTCTCCTAAACTTATTTCCGAAGGAAAGTAAGCAAATACTGGAGATAACGCGGTTCTATTGAATTTGCGAGAGATTTCTATTATGTATATCGCAAATACATCTGTTCACAATGTAGCTATGGCTAGGAAAATTCATTTAGAGGTATCGGTATGTTGAACTTCAATGACATCTGTGCGAACAAGTCTCGAAAGAATCTACAAGAATGATCTTGATTGAGTATGGTGTCAAGAGATAGCCGATTTAACCTATGGTCATTTTTCTAGAGACCTTGTGTGAGTGTCTTATAAGGGGTTTATTCTTATGAAGCTATGTCAGATATCAACAGACTTACCCTACAATTAACCTCGTGTCGCTGTATCATACAGCCTTTAGCCTGTTCCGTAACGGGCCACGTACCCCTAGAATACATTACATTCCCACTTAGTACCAACTTGGAGTAATGGCATCTCATCATCATTTCGTAAGTTCTTTTGAAGGACTTCTACTCTTTATCCTTTTAAAAAGAATTCACGTAAACAGAGGTAAACTTCTCGCTTAGTTGACCGTAATAACAAATAAGCATTCTAAACAGCTGAATGAAAAACTGAATACCACTACGTTGGTCTTAAATATAACATAGTTTTTCTAAGTATCGATCACTAAGTCTGAGCTCTGGCTTATCAGACCCAGATGGGGTTTGTAATTAAGAGCTTTAGGTTTGAAAAGAAATATATTTTTAATTATATGTCTTTTTCCTTTGCTAGCGACTTGGCCTGCTTATTGGACTATTCTATTCCTAACCAGTACACGTTCTGAAAGTGATTACAAAGACAGACATACATATATAAATACGTATTGTTATAAACTTTAAGTCAAGTTCAAGTTTAAGTCATATTTAAACAGAAAACTTGCAACAACTAAATAATATCAGAGACCCTGAACAGATGGCATAAACCCTTAAGAATTGAATAACAAATTTATTTGTATTAACTGCATTTTCATAAACAAACTAGTCATTAATAATAATAATAAAAATAATGTTAATTTATTTTCATAATAAGGTGATTTACAAAACATTTTACCTAGGCTCCCAAGATAGTAAATACTGTTTTTCAAGAGCCTATTTCATCCAAATCATGACACATGCGGCACCGACACAATTCGTTCAGATTTACAATAGGTGTATAAAAATATAAAAATTCATTTATAATTACCTAGTTACAAAGCGAATTAATACAGTAAAATATTGAAAAATTAAAATAAATATATTTATAATATTAATATATTACATTTTAGAAGGATAAGTCTTATAAATTAGGAAGTCCCTTTGCAAATGTCGGACACCTATTCAGGTCATACTGGATAACTTTACTCCTTGGAAATATTCTGAAAAACATAAATATCTGTTACATAGTTGAAGAAATGTTTTGTTACTCAGAGCGGTGCCCTTGAACATAACGTCCCATAAAAAACGAATTAATCTGAATGACAAATCCTCTCTAGAACAACATTTGAAT
The DNA here is from genome assembly GCA_026213755.1 of Eurema hecabe. NCBI lineage: Eukaryota > Metazoa > Arthropoda > Insecta > Lepidoptera > Pieridae > Terias > Terias hecabe. The sequence continues at coordinate 401,569 of JADANM010001663.1, read as the reverse complement.
ATCTTTCCGCTACAGAATGTTAATTCCGCGCATATTATTATCACCGAATATATGAATAGATTACTTTTTATTTTTGTCGTAAAATTATCCTGAAGAAATAAGTAGGTAAGAGAAATATGACGAAACGAATAACACGTAAAATTTATTACGTAACGTTATCGCTGAACGGTGATTACCAATTTTCTGAATATTCTATCTATACTAACATTATAAAGAATAAAGTGAGTTTTTAAAATTGTAAGGGATCTACTGAACCGATTTTAGAAATTCTTTCACCAATCGAAAGCCACATTTTTGCTGAGTGTCATAGGCTATATAAAAAAGGATTTTTATGCCCAACGAAGTGGGCACGGTTCCGCTACTACCAGATAAAAACAGAAAATGACTTTCACAGATGTCGTAAAAACTAAATATTTTTATTTATTTATTTTTTATTTTAAAGCGGGCAAACGATTTGATTGCGTGGAAGTATAATTAAAGGATATAGAAATAAACGCAGACTTAAATAATTGAAACACTATTCAATAGAACTCCAAACTAAACGTTGATAAGATCCTATCCTAGTAATATTTATACACGCTCGTTTAGTTATGAGTATTTATTTTTATATGTTTAAAATAAAAAACCAAAATTTGTTCTAATACAGGTTACACGATCAACCCAATCAAACATTAAACAATTAAAACGCGGCCAATTTAAAAATACTCATTGTAAATGCAAACCCTCAGTGGCCGTAGCCCGGTCTCAAAAGGCCTATTCAATTTGATTAGGCAAATTCATAAAGTCGATTGAAATCAGCGATCTCCAGAGTAGGTTTTACGGATTTCAGGAGATGGCCTTTACAGTCATTATGAGTCAACACTGCGCGTATAAAATTAACTAGGTACGCGCTGCGAAAGGTTTGGTACAAGTCTTAGCGGTAGCGATCATTATTGCGTTAAATATATTTTTTATTTGTGCCATGCACGACCATCCTGTGAAAC
>JADANM010001663.1:380125-395624 GCA_026213755.1 Eurema hecabe | reverse complement strand
TAGCCGTAAATAGATTTGTCAAAGTCAAAAGATTGGTTATTGAAACCCAACTACTGACTTTTCCCTACAGAGGGCGATCCAAAAACACTTGAATCCAGATCGGTGCCCTCTGACGGATAGTTTGCGTTTTCGGATTGCTTATCCCATCTATGGTTTGTATATTGAAACGCTTTTTCTCATATTTAGATCGAAAACTCAACCATAGATAGCTGAAAACGGATTGAGATTGCATATTGGGAACCGCCGTAAGTATTCGAACGAATCTAATTAAAAAGATTTTTTTTTTTTCAAAAAAATTGACACCAAGTAGTAATTTTTTCCCCTGGAAACTGAATAAAAATAATAATTCGTCTGATTCTAAGCTACATCCCCGCCAATTTTCAGCCAAATCAATTTTATCCGTTATTGAGTTATAAATATTGTTACTAACACGACTTACTTTTTACCGGGGGTAGGTCTCTTTCGCAGGAGACCGACTGGGTGGGTACCCCCACAGTGCCAGATATTCTACCGCCTGAACAATGACGTGAAAATGTCACTGTGCTCCGGTCTGAAGGACACTGTAGCCAGCGAAATTACTGGGCTAATGAGTCTTAACATCTGACGACTCAAAGTGGGGAGCGTCGGTGTAGTGCACCCCAGCCCGGAGCAAAGTTCCGGGTAGCACTACATTGGCTATGGGCTGGCGTTACTCTTACCATCAGGAGTGCGTCCAGCTCGTCTCCCCTCTTCATGTTATAAAAAAAAAAAATATATTTATAGTGATTAAATATATCAAATTAAACATTAATTAAAAATTAAGTTTTTTTTTTATAATACCTCTCATTTCATAAATAATATTAAATTAAAAAATTAAAAACCACCGACAGACAGACAGACAGACACGTAAAATTTATAAAAGTTGTTGTGTTTTGTATTGAACAAGTCTTAACCTTTCATTTGATACCCCACTTGAGCATATTTGCAGACATTCAGTTTTTCTTCAACACTTTAACCCCCATAACTTTTAAACAGCTCAATCGATTTTGATCAAACATATCTAAGAACACTCGCCCATAAAACACCTGTAATACAAACAAAATTAGCCGAAATCGGTTCATTCGTTCGGGAGCTATGATGCCACAGACAGAGAGATGGACACGTCAAACTTATAACAGCCCTTTTGTTACGTCGGGGGTTAATAATTTCCGATTTTCCTAAATCATTACACCTAACGTTAGTTACGAGTATTTTTAAACAAAATAAACATACGCTCACTACAACCTTTTTTTCAGTCAGCGCCCCTCCCTGGTCTGGCGTAAAGATGGCAACCAACTTCGCCCCCGTGTGCCCGCAAATGTTGCCTCACATCAAAAAGGGCAACCCTCCATCATTGGGCAGGCAACACTACATGAACAGACTGAAGCCGTTTCTGGAAAACGAGTCAGAAGACTGCTTGTATTTGAATATTTATGTGCCGTATAGAGGTAGGTCTTTGTTTTTATTTTTTCTTGATACCTATTTAAAAATATTTATAAATATATACTAGGCCGATTTTAAAATAAATTTGCACACCAAGTTCAGTTTAATCCAACTTAAATGATTGTTCACATCATAATACATGCGAGCGAAGCCAGGACGGGTCGCAATTTTTTTTATAAAAGCTTTTTATTAACCTGATGTGAAGTAGTCGCCGCTCATCAACACTCGCGGAGTTTGACAGCTTTTTATTTTAAATATTCTGCTCAATATTAGAAATGCGTAAGTAATTATCTCTGTCTATCGAAGGCGCTAATCTTAGGAACTACTGGTTCAAATTGAAATATTGTTTTGTGTTGGATTGTTCACTTATCAAGGAAGACTTAGACTCGATAAGCTTAAATTAGAAATGTTGCAAAACGGGGAAAAGTATTCCAATTTGTTAATCAAGCGAGCTAAAGCTAGTGTGCTTTATTTTTCACCTGAGTATATCCATGTTAGGGTGCGCGAACATGGGGAGGTTTTGTTCTGTCGTGATACCAATTACGTACAAGTCCTGCATAACCGCCTCCTCCAAGGAAATAGGGTCCGATAGGATTTCCCACTGTACTGCAAGTATTAGGTACTAAATCTTCCAACTAGTATTATTAAATACACAGTCCATTCACTATGACTCAGACTCCATAACAAATGTCTGTCTGTACACAAATATTTACAAAGCAAATATTCTTGAAAGCATTTAAATAGTTCGTGGAACTATTTTAGGTATTTGGGGCGAATTATAACGATCGATCGCCGAAACGGGGTTAGCTACGGTTATAAGGGTATATTTATATTTCTATTGTTTTGGTTGTTGTGACATAACATTAGCTAGTAGTATTATTATATTTTATTTGACTACGACTTCGACTACGAATACGACTTCGATTACGACTAAGACTAAGACCAGGTACCCTACACAAGCCATAAAATATAAATACATATACTATAGGGGATTAGTCGTATACATAGTTGAAATCGTAGTCTTAGTCTTAATGTATAATATCCTATTGAAGTAGAACAAATAGAAATATATAATATAGGTAGGTACATTTTAAGTTAGCTTAATTTGTTAACAAAATGCCAAAACCGTCTAACTGATAACTGGACTGATAACGTGGCTGTAAAAACATTTTTGAGTGGCCACTGGCTCGGAAAATGAGTTGATGAGTTAGCGAAAGTTTTTTTTAACGGAACCGAGTTAATTTAATTTATAATTTTGGGACTGATTCTCGAAAATTTACCTACTTAAGATATCCGAAATTGTTCGAGACATTGAAAACAGTTCTTTTACGTTAAGTTAAATTAAAAACTGTAGGTCTTATCCATACTAATATTATGAATGCGTAAGTAACTCCGTCTGTCTGTCTTTCCATCACACTAAAACTACTGGTACACAGATGGTCTAGAGCCTGAGATAAAACATAGGCTACTTTTTAACAAGAAAAAAGGGTTATAAAGGAAGAAAGGGGGGTCAAAGTTTATATGAAAGTCCACGCGGACGGAGTCGCAGGCAACAGCTAGTATAGTATAAAACAAAGTTTCTCTGTCCCTATATCCATGTATAGAGTGAGCGAAGCCGGGGCGGGTAGTTAGTAGATTGTATAAGAAGCCGGGAAATATCTTTCATAATCTCGATAAAAAAAATAATTAAACACGGATTCCGCCAAAAAAACATAACACAGAATTACACAACTACATATAGCCGGGGGTACTTGACCGGGGGTAGGTCTCTTTCGCAGGAGACCGACTGGGTGGGTACCCCCACAGTGCCAGACATTCTACCGCCTGAACAGTGACGTGAAAATGTCACTGTGCTCCGGTCTGAAGGGCACTGTAGCCAGCGTAATTACTGGGCAAATGAGTCTCAACATCTGATGACTCAAAGTGGGGAGCGTCGGTGTAGTGCACCTCTGCCCGGAGTTGGGCTTTATACCAAAGTTCCGGGTAGCACTGCATTGGCTATGGGCTGGCGTTACTCTTACCATCAGGAGTGCGTCCAGCTCGTCTCCCCTCTTCATAGTATAAAAAAAAAAAATAGCATAATACCAAAAAATATATAAACATTTAAATTAAAAGTTTAGAAAGAAAACAATTGAAATTTTTTCTAGCCAAAAAATCGATAGTTCTTGCATAGAAGAGCCTTCCATACATCCATACATTACATTCTCTTGAACTTTCGTATTAATAAGTAACTATAGAAACAATTAGAACTACATCTGTTAGTCTATTTCGATGTAATTTGGACACCCTCAATTCCAAAAATAGTTTGGCGCCATCCAGTTCTCAATGGGTGTGAAATGGTATGTGTATTTAGATCACTCGTTAAAATCGCATTTTTATTAGTAAAGTTTTAAGTGTTTCAAGATCTTTAAGTAGTAAGTAATTTTGTAAGGGTTTTTATTTATTATGTTTTACGAACAAGTAAGATACCTAATAGATACTTGACAATTAGAATAATACGCGTCATTTATGTTAAGCGATTGAGGAGAATAGCTGCGCATCGGTAGAATCGCGCTCGTAATTGACTTATTAGTGCGAGAAAGACAACACGACTAGGACAACCAATCAACGCTCGCGCACCGGTCGATCACGCGCCCCGCGCCGCTACCTGATACCTTATTTTTGACTTCTGCGCAGGTTTCGTTCAGCGCTAAAGATTCGTGACGCGACCTATAAACCCGAATGGTATAGTTAGTATTAGTTACATAAATAAAAACACTATAATAAATACAAAATAACTCTGCCCGTCTAGACTCTAAACCTTACAAAAGCTTCTTTTTTGCGAAAAATGCATTGACGACACATACAAATACATATTATAATTATAGAATCAAAGATTTTTAAATTAACAGTAGAAACTTTAAAAACAAAAGTATAGGTTAATAAAACATGACCGGGGGTAGGTCTCTTTCGCAGGAGACCGACTGGGTGGGTACCCCCACAGTGCCAGACATTCTACCGCCTGAACAGTGATGTGAAAATGTCACTGTGCTCCGGTCTGAAGGGCACTGTAGCCAGCGAAATTACTGGGCTAATGAGTCTTAACATCTGACGACTCAAATTGGGGAGCGTCGGTGTAGTGCACCCCTGCCCGGAGCAAAGTTCCGGGTAGCACTGCATTGGCTGGCGTTACTCTTACCATCAGGAGTGCGTCCAGCTCGTCTCCCCTCTATATGTTATAAAAAAAAAAAAACATTCTAAATTTGCTTTAAAATACTAACCTACTCTTAAACAAAAACTCAAGTAAAACCGTATACATCGGTTTATATGTAGTAAAACGTGGAATGTCGCATTCGTTCCGCTCGGCTCATTATAAAATTCCCACAACCATATTTACATTTACAATGAAATTTTGAGAGTTGAGTAGCTCCTTGTTGTGAAATAATTAAAATTATACAAATTTCACAAAGGGAACTGCGTCTCTCTTACGACCTATGTATGTATGTACCTACATACTGTGTATTTCAACTGACATATTTTAATGAATATTATAAATCTGGGTGTCTGTTTGCGACAATTGTATTGCTTCGTGATAAATGTCTTTAAATGAAAATTTATAATTTTTGTTAACAAGCCGCGCCCTGGTGTTTGACACCCTATTATTAATGATATTAAATAGATATATGGTAAAAGTGCAAAATTTTGAAGACGTATAAACGTCCTAATTAGGGCGTCTTGCCTTTAGGTGATTAGTTGCCGGAGCGCAACTGACAAAACTATCTATTTTTTAACCGAATTCAAAAAAGGAGGAGGTTCACAATTCGTCTATACGTTTAATATTTTTTATGTATATTTCTTGTTGGTTTTATCATTTATCTCTTTTCTATTGTATTGACGTGTGTAGGTGTGCTGCCGCCGCTGTGCGGAGCACTTTTTTCGATTGATTTGTATGAGTATAACATATATATTATATAATATCATTGCCCTATTTATATATTTGTTAAACACATACATGTTTCTTTTGAATCACTCTATCTAATAAAAAAAATCGCAACCAATAAATAACTTGTAGAATCGCGTGGTTTTGCTTGGAGAGTAGGCAAAAAATGTCCAATCAAAAGATTTTCTGATATTAATTATAGAGGGTTAATACGACATTATTAGTTAATGGTCATTAAATTTAATCACGTATACTATGGCCAATTTTTACACGATACACAAAAAATCATTCAAAAAGCATCGATAGTTTAGTCGCAATAAATTTTCTAATTTTTTTGCTATTTAATAACACGATGTATCTGCAGTCTGGAATACTGAGAGATTTTATCCTAGGTATATTTTAGTAGGTGTTATAATTCCAGTTAATTGTAGATTTTATAAACAGGACGATTGTTCATAGGTTAATTAATGAGTGAAAATAAATAAATAAGTTAATAAGATAACCTAAAAATGTATACCCAATCCAATAGTGTCTGGTTGTAAATAAACAAAAATAAAAAAAATACGAGGGCGCGAGGAGTTCGAAATTTAAAACTTGAAAAGAATGTATATTATATAAGATAACGTAAAATTTTGAACATAAACAAATAGTGTCTGGTTGAAAATAAATAAAAATTAAAAAAATACAGCTACGAGGGCGCAAAGAGTTCTTAATTTAAAATTTGGAAAGAATGTATATTATATAAGTCAACCTAAAATTGTAAACATGAATCCAATATTGTCTGGTAGAATATAAATAAAAATTATAAATACTACGTACTAAATGCTACGAGGGCGCGAAGAGTTCTAAATTTAAATTTTTTTAAGAATGTGTATTATATAAGTTAACCTAAAATTCTAAACATGAATTCATCAGTGTCTGGTTGAAAATAAATAAGAATTAAAAATGAAGCAGCGAGGGAGCAAAAGGATTTCGAAATTTAAAATTTGCTACGATTTCGCGCCGCGACGCTCGCGCATTGTTTGTCGCCGGGCTAGTTGACTTGGCGCCCGGCAGGCTGTCGCCACTCGCCATACGGCATAAGTCGCCAGCGAGCCGCGGAGGTCGCGTCACGGATGTTTAGCGCTGGACGATAATAGCTGCGTATTTGTAGAGACTCGTAATTGACGTATTGGTACGAGAATGACAACACGACTGGGACAACCAATCAACGCTCGTGGACCCGACGATCACGCGCCCCGCGCGTCGCGCCTATTTTTGACTTCAGCGCAGGTTTCGTTCAGTGCTAAAGATTCGTGACGCTTTATAATACACCTTATAATTACATAAAGAAAGACGTTGCCGGCTGCCGCTCTTCTATAAGAATTATAATTTCTAAAATGCAAAGAAGTTACAGGAAAATTACTCTCATACCAGTAAGGAAGACAGTGTGAGAAAAATATTAGTCGTTCAATGTTATGATTACGATAAACAAAGAAGTAATACTTTAATTCAATGGGCGTGAAAAAGAAAGAAATAGGCGATCGGCCCACCGGGTAGAAAAATCAAATTTTTATTAGTGCAAATATGTCATCGATTCGTGGTGGACGTTACGCAACGAGGTGCGCCCGCGCTTTTTTTATTGCTGTGAAGTACGTTCCTTATACCGTAGTGATTAGTGTTTTAGGATAAATTTGTGGCAGTTTAATATTCATTATTGTGATTGGATACATATTGTGAGATTAGTCGAGACTTTATTGTGGACAGTGGTAGAATAATTAAATGGTAAAGTATAGTATTTTGTCAATAGATTAAAAAGGAAACAGTACAATGGTATGATATACATATAATATAATGGTATGATAATGATGATTTACCGCTGAAGTGTATGCTACCGATATGAACACTATAAAATAAATAAAAGATCGCATTATTTTAGCATTTCATAAACTAAAAAGTTAATAGGTATTGTAAATCGTTGAAATTAAATTATTAAAGAAAATTACGACGTCGTGCTATAACTACACATTTACTAATATAAATAACGTATCAATATTGTGCGGGTGAATTGAAACTTTAAACACGTAATGTAATCAAATATTGAAGCTTGTCGCCGGTATCATAAGAAAAATTATGCGACGTTGCCGCATTGACCATGGGTTACACCAGGGTAGTGTAAATATTTATATATGTACATTATGTGTTGAGGATGATTTGTGAACTAGGTATTTACTTTGTTCGAAAAAAAAAACTTTTTTATTTTTAATCTTAAAAAAATTTGAATTATTCGACAGTACTATTATCTACGTTTTATATACGTGGTTTAAAATGCCCATATTATGTCGCATCAACCCTGTATAAACTAACTTACATAAATCATATTATTTAATATATTGAATAATAACAATTAGCATTCTTTAAAAAAAACTTACAATAAAATCAAAAGTGGAATCGGAATTATAATAATTTAAAAATAGCAGGAATTTAAAATTTGGAACATTTCATATTAGTAATTTTTATTTATATAACTGCCATCTAGTGGTTTAAAATGTTACTAGATCGCTTTTGTAATTTGATGAACTATCGAAGTAAAAACCTTTCATGGCTGTTGTTTTAGTTCAATGCGTAGTCGCTAGATGGCGCTGTAATTAAATTGATTGTAGTCCTTAAATTTTATCTTCCGTACACTATATTATTAGATTGTTAGAATATAGTAACTAAGTCATACGTAATGTAATATATGAATTGAATATTTTAATTCCTTATTTATTTATAAAGAATTGTATAACCACATTATACAAATTTAAAATTCTTCAAGATGATGAAGTATTAATAACAAAATACAAAAATACCCAATATCCAATTCGTTACAAATATGAATTTTTTTTTTTATTTTCAGAGCAAAAATCCAAAAAGTTTCCAGTACTGGTTTTCATTCACGGTGATAGCTTTGAGTGGAGCTCGGGAAATCCTTACGATGGGAAGATTCTTGCCTCTTACGGAAATGTGATGGTCATTACTGTTAACTTTCGACTTGGAATTTTAGGTAAGGAAACGCACACACACACCACTTATATGACAACTAGCTGTTGCCCGCGACTCCGTCCGCGTGGACTTTCATATAAATAAGTTCACTAAGGTTCCTACATGCCAAATTTCAAGCGCCATAGATTTTTCATACAAACGGATTTTCCCGATAATTCCCGTTCCCGGGGGAATTCCTTTCTTAGCGAATGCCTACGTCATAACATCTACCTGCATGGCAAATTTCAGCCCGATCCGTCCTGTGGTTTGGGCTGTGCGTTGATAGATCACTATGTCAGTCAGTCACCTTTGAATTATATAGATATAGATATGACAATATTGTATGTGCTTATTATACTTTATATATATTATGCTTATATTATGTGTACGATTTTCTATGTAATAATCTATTATTAATTATAACAGTTTTAAGAGCCTTATCCTTTAAGATTTAATAGTACATTTAAATACGTATAATAAGGTAGGCAATGATATGTTTGTGATGCACGTGTTAACATTCTATCGACGCTGTTAATAAGGATTTTATGAAATCAAAATAATGAAAAGTAATATTAAATAATTTATTTTATAAACAAATTTGCACCTATACAAAAACTAGTCGTTCTTCGCCCTGGTTATACTGGTTTCCATATTGCGAATCTCCATTTTGGTAGTTATTGAAGCGTTTGCCGGCTTGTGCTGAAGAGTCAAATGCCGAGTCACCGCCGATGTTGTGGCTCTCGTCATCTTCCGCCTGGTTGATAGATGTGACCTTTTTATGATGAGATCCGATGTTGTGATAATGCTTCCCACCTGCATTCTTTATTGCCTGGTTTCCAAATCCACTGGCACCATTGTTGAACCGTCTGCTTCCAAACTCTTGGCCATTTGCAAACTGATTCGCAACTGACCCGAAGCCTCGACCAACACCCATGCCAGACTGTGAACCCATACCACCCATTCCAGCGTCATAACCCATTCCATTACCCATACCCATTTCAGCTGCCCCCATTCCATTTTCAAATCCCATTCCAGTTGCTCCCATTCCATTTTCAAATCCCATTCCATTTGCCCCCATTCCATTTTCAAATTCCATGCCAGCGCCTGTCAAATCACTATCGAAAACAGCCCCGTCTCCACCGTAACCGAGATCCATTCCAGATCCCATCCCATTTCTTCTTCCCATTCCAGATGGATATCCCAATCCAGTTCTATAAGGTTTACCTTCAACTAATACAGTGGTAAGCACTACACTTGCTACTAAAAAGCACTGCATTTTGATATAGCTAGTTGTTTCTTCACTGAGTAACTATTTCCGAATGATTTCAAATTTCAAATATCAGTCTTTTTATACGAATCCGATAGCCTAATTAGGGATTAGGGTATTAACCGAAGCAATTAGGTATTATGACGAATTAGTTGGAAACTTTGGTGATTAGATGATTACAGATTTAATGAGACATTTAAAATGACGAGTAATTAGTAAATTAAGACGAACTTTTGAATTGTGTCTTCAGGTAATAAGAAGAGTATTACCTAAGTCAAAGTATTTAGCAGTGTATTAGAGGATTATTATTAGATAATGTTTTAAATGCAGATGAGAGTTACATTTAACGAAAAGGTTTTTACTAGTAAATGATTATTCAATGTTATTGTTGCCTATTCCATTGAAATTTTATTAATTAATTATGAAAGAACGTTTTGGCTAAGTTTTGACGCAAATTTTTGTTTCTTTTCATAGGGTAATTAAAATGACGATTAATAAAAAGTTTTATGGGCTGAATATTTAATAAGTTTTATGATTGTATTGGTTTCTGAAATTCATAAGGTATTTGTTTAAGCACACACACATACACATTTTATTTTTATATATTATATTTTATTTTCATATTATATTTTATTGTCACACATAGTACGTTTTATATTATGAATAATCCGAAGAAGACGCAGTCAAAATAAAATTTCAAAAAAATATAGACTATCTAAATGTACTTTTTTATGAAGAAAATATAATTACGTGCGAATTGTTATTTTACGTGAACTGTAACGTAAATGTAAGAAATATAAACACATCTTAACTTAACTTAGCTTCTTTCATTCTCTGTTATATTCAAAATTTAAATACAAATGAAACTACTTTTCTAAAAAATCAAGGTATGACAATGTTTACGTTAACACCAATGTTTTAATTAATTAAAAAGCCGATTTTCTTACCCTTTTTGATGGCATTTACAGGCTTCATGAAGCCAAGTCTAACAGAGCATTCGTATGGCAACAACGGTTTGCTGGACCAGCTGGCAGCTCTCCAATGGATCAAGGATAACATCGAGGACTTGAACGGAGACCCTTCCTCTGTGACCCTCATGGGACATGGTACTGGAGCAGCTTGCGTCAACTACCTCATGCTGTCTCCTATATCCAATGGTAGGTCATCTAACCGAAAGGTTTTATCCAGTTTTGGCACACCCCTGGTGCACATTGTCCTGGTCAATTCAAGAACTAAAACCTTATTTAATTAGGATTACATTAGATAGAAGTAAAAGTAGGTATTATATTTAATTTAAAACAAAATATATGAAACATGTTCAATTAGTGGACCGTATTAGTTCTTAGGCCTAGAACCAGCTCAGAAACTAAAAATAATATCTAGGTATGAAAACTGAGACCTTTTGTGAGACTTGAAATGTTCTAGAATTGATAGTCCTAGTATATTCTGACAGTGGAAGTAAATTTAACGCGAGAAAAAAATACGTGTTTAGTAACTTATATTGACCAGGGTATTGCCAAACACATACACCCCGACTGTTCATATGTCTTCAATAGTCTCGAAAATTGCTGAATCGAAAATAAAACACGCAAAATACTTACATAAGGTAAAAACCGCAGATATAGCTATAACTTTAAAGTATTTCTAAATGTCACTGTGCTCCGGTCTGAAGGGCACTGTAGCCAGCGTAATTACTGGGCTAATGAGTCTTAACATCTGATGACTCAAAGTCGGGAGCGTCGGTGTAGTGCACCCTGCCCGGAGTTGGGCTTTATAGCAAAGTTCCGGGCGCACTGCATTGGCTATGGGCTGGCGTTACTCTTACCATCAGGAGTGCGTCCAGCTCGTCTCCCCTCTTCATAATATAAATAAATAATAAATAATAAATTTCTATTGTCTCTATGAAAATAATCTCTTAAGTTCCATTGCAAGAAAAATATGTTTTTAAGAGTCCAATAATAACCTTTCCAAAAATAAGCTTCAATCTGGCGACAGTGAGGTAGTTTCAGCGAAGTGATTAATGAACTTTTGTCATAAAAGATTCGTTTATTCGAATTCATTTTTGAATGAAGTATTATTTCAAAACGAAAATAGCTCGAATTTGCTTTCAGAAGTCACTTGAATATTTTTGAGGCTATTTGGTACATGTGTTTGTGTATGTTGTACGTACTATTGTGTTCCAACAACACGTCAATTGTCCCTTTTTATTGTATTTTTTGTGCCGAAAATCAAGTGTTAAATGAAATGCCTTATTTAGGTCGTGGTGCACAGATAATGAATGTTATTCAATAGCTTATAAAAATATTAATGTAATTGAAATTAAATAAAAAACATAATATCATAGCCCTGTAACTTTTTTATCAATTAATGATATAGCCTTGTAAGGACGTAACATATTATATAGACTGAATAAAAAAAGATTTAAGGGGGTAATTCCTCACAGGTAATTCATTATTAAGCTTTGTTACACAATACTCATAAGAAACAGTTTACAATAGAATACATTGTAGTAACTAGCGCCCTTATCACTTATCACGAAAGAGTGATCTCTTCCAAGTAACCAAGCCTGGCAACTTAGAATATGATAGGTATACTACATAAAACTTACACATAATAAGTAAGATATCATTTAAAATGATATTAAGTACACTACATATATAAATATTTAGTTAATTTATATTATACCAAGGTTATATGGATAATGTTAACCGCACCGATAGCCCGAAACCATTGCAATCTTCATCACTAATAATCTCAAACTCAGCAAAATTTACTAGCTAGTAAATAAATATAAGCTAATATTATCAATACTTCAATATTCCAGGACTATTCCACAGAGCGATACTAATGTCAGGCTCGGCGTTGTCTGACGCGGCTATGAGCAAGGACCCGGCGCAGTACACGCTCCAAGTGGCGCAGAGCTTGGGATGCAACCCTACTGCCAAGAACATGATGACGTGCTTGCAGAATAAACCGTGAGTGACTCTTCTTTTTCTTCTTAATCGGCGTCTTTATTACCGAAGGTTGTGGTTAGTAAGAGACTTCTCCATGTCTGCCTGCCTTCGGCGGTCCGAAACAAATGCTTATCCGATTCTAACTAAGTAAGGTTTATATATCTGTAGTTCTATACTAATATTATAAAGCTGAAGAGTTTGTTTGTTTGTTTGAACGCGCTAATCTCAGAAGCTCCTGGTTCGAATTGAAAAATTATTTTTTTTTAGAATAGACCATTTATCGAGAAAGGCTTTAGGCTACATAACATTACGCTGCGACTAAAAGGACCGAAGATATAATGGAAAATGTGGAAAAAACGGGGCAAATTATTCATCTTTGAGAGCTTCCTTTGCGTGCGCTGCGAAAACGGTTCAAGATACCAAAAATATGTGTGAAAGAATTTTTCTTCTTTAAATGATCTAAAAAAAAGTCCGCGACAGTATATGTCTATCTTCTAAGATTGACTCACTATAACATAATAATAGACATAGATCCGACGGGGACGAAGTATAATACATGGGGCGGGTAGTATTACTAGTAATTGGTTAATAGATTTTTATACAGAGTTGTTAACCTTTTTTTTCTGATGGAGAATTTTTGTCTGAGAGAAATGGTAATAAAAAATGGGTTTTTTATATTTTGTACTTTTATTGAAAAATATCATATCTTTTTGTGGGGATTTAAAGCAGTGCTAGAATGTACAGGGTGTAGATAGTATAGTAGGGATCGAAGCGTTATTTAATGATTTGATTCTGATTCAGATTTACATAAATTATAGTACATACAGTGTGTAAGACTCAAGTCAGAAAAGTGAAACCGTAGATTTTTTTTAAAGAATTGATCTTGATTTTTGAAAACGTTGTATTAATTAATTTATTGTTCACACACTTACTAATAATTTTGTATGGGCAAGTTTTTCTTAATTGTAAGTGTAAATTGCCCGAATTAAACGGATTTTATTTATTTATTTTATTTTTATTTCTTAATGTATATAGGCTGTCGGAACTGAAGAAGGTGCAGATCCTATCACGCGAGTTCGAGAGCGCGCTGGCGCCGGGCGTGGCGGGCGCGCTGCTGCCGGCCGCGCCCGCCGACCTGCTGCGAGCCTACCCCGACCTGCTCAGCCGGTACCTGCCACGGGCCTGTAGCATTCATACATTTGTAACCGACACACACACATTATCATCTCATCTTTATGTTACTAGACAATGATTGTTACTGTTTCAAGTTTCTCATCTTAACAAGCAAATAAATAACTCCAGATACCAGCTCCTGAGCGGCGTGACGGAATGGGAGAGCTACCACGAGTTCGGGGTCATAGAGCTCGACCACGGGATACTGGACAACCAGCGAGATGACATCATCAGGAAGTACGCGAGAGTCGTCTACAGCGGGGCTGAGGACATCGCCCTCACCGAGATATTGAAACGGTGACTTGAATAGACTAGACTAAGATATTAAAAAAAAAACAAAGAATAAAAAACAATCACTAACACAAATATAAATAGACACAGGTAATACTAAAAAATTTTGTCAAGGAAACATTTGTTCAAGGCTAAAGATAATTACAATGATACCTTGATTAAAGTATAAAATAGATAAATACTTCTGTATGGGGTAAATCATGATATGCTGGAGTTAATATGGGTATTAATAACTCACATTAAAAAACAGAAAAAAATAAAAAATCTACATTACTAATATATAAAGCTTAAAAGTTTGTATGTTTGTTTGTACGTGCTAATCTCAAGAACTACTGGTTCGAATTGAAAAAAATCTTTTTTATTGAATAAACAATTTATCGAGAAACCTACATAACATCACGCTGCGACTAATAGGAGCGAAGAAATAATGGAAAAAGAAGCCAACGGGACAAAGTCGCGAGCAACAGCTAGTTTTGATATAAAATAAATCTAAATTTTCCCCAAAAAGGTACAACTCAGCATATGCTGTGAATAGGGCATTACAGCTCCAACCCTGATTTTCAGTGGCTGCTAGAAAAGCCAATCAAGTCTGTTAGACTTTGACTTTACAAGTTAGGTTCTATAGGAAAGAATAGAAAGAAACATTACATACATTAAGTTCCAAATTAATTTCCTTTTTTCTTCTACATAGTCAAATTAAAAGACCAAAGTATATATTTATCTTTGAAACATAAATCTTCAGTATAATAGATCGTTATTACAACGTTAAGAAATTAGTCGCTCGTCGCTAGAACAATAGTCTCAATCACTAGAAACTTCGCGAAATGTCTGCCAACTTGAAACTTGGTGATTAAGTTATTACTAACTAGAGGTTGTTATACACAATTACTTATACTAGTATAAATAGGCAGATAGGCAAGGAGGAGTTTCGATTTTTATTAGGTGACCACCTGTGCTCGTGAACTCGCAAAGTTAAAATCTAAAATTTTCCAAATCAGATCAATCAGCTGGGAAATTTAAATAAACTATAGAATGGTTTAAAATGATATATTTAATAATCTTTGGAACTTTTAATCCGATTGAAAGTTATTTTAAAATAGAAAATCAAATTAGTAGCGAGCAATCAGCAAAGGCTGCGCGTCTAAAAATTATAAAAAAGTCCAAATTGGATTTTAAAGTAATAATAAAATATTCGCTAATATTACATTTTAAGGAAAAGAGTATTTTTATTTGTTTCTCGGAAGCAGTACAACAGTGACAAATTAAAGATAGCAAGAAACAGAAGTCAGAATGTTTTTACAATAAATAAAATCATGTGTAATGTATTTAGTACACACTGTTTTATTTATTCCGGGGTAAAGTTCATATTTTTTATATTTTATTCAGTTTATATTTCAATAGAGATCAGCCTCGGCTTTTCACACTTATATT
>JADANM010001663.1:351787-377149 GCA_026213755.1 Eurema hecabe | reverse complement strand
TCTAAGCTGGAGCCGTCGCGCTGGTCGGTGCGCGCCAACCGCGACGCGGTGCTGAGCGCGCTGAGCGACGCGCGCGCGCTGGCGCCGGCGCGCGCGCTCGCCGACTACCACAGCCGCGCCAACAGGCACTCCTACTTCTACGTGTTCGGGCACAACTCCGTCTCCACTGAGTACGCGTCGGTGAGTAGCGAGTGAAGTCATTAGACGTAGTTACTCCCCATCGTACTGGTCTGTGCTATATAACGTAGAAATGACGTAACGACGTAGTAGCGCGAACCGCTACTGCGAGGCCAACAGAGCGTAAAGAGTGCTCGAATGAGAAAAGGTTTATTAAAAATAAAGTTAGAAGAAGTATAATATAAATATAAGTAAATATAATACTACCGACATTGGAGCTGAACTTGCAATGGTCCTTACTAACAGTACGGACGTAGGAGTGACATATTGAAGTAGTAGTTAGTACGAAGTCGTAGTCGTCGTAGTGGTCAGTAAAGTAATAAGACGTTGTTACTGCCCCCAAAATAAAGCTCTCCTCTAATAAATTATATATTGGGTAAATTGATAGAACTAATATTATAAACGCGAGAGTTTGTGTTTGATTGTGTGTTCGTTCCTTCTTCACCTCTAACCGGCTGGAGCGATTTTAATAAAATTTGGTATGGAATTAGCTGACACCCTGGATTACAAAGGCTATGTTATACTATGGAAAAACGAACAAATTGTATTAAAAAAAACGCATGTAACACCGAAAAGCACAGCTAGTAAAGAATAAATTAAATTTTCATGATAATAATGATGGATATCGCCTCGTCGCCCTCGATGTTACAATAAAACTCATGTGTTTTTAGGACCGCCCGTTATTGTATCGGAGATTGTACCTGTTGATTTTCGTATCGGAATATTAAACGAAATACTTCAATATTGCTGAATACTTTGGAGGTTATATTTTAAAATATTGAGCATAGTTTTCAACGAGAGATTTAAGATTTTAAGTAATGATTTTCTGTTTTTTGATACAAATATATTCACCAACGTGTGTTTTTGTGTGTGTGTGAAGGGCTACTAATGCGGCAATACATTAGTAGTCTGAATCGCGCTTATGATATTTTGGGAGACATAGCATATTTATACAATTTCACGACATCGTCTATTGGAGCCTTACGGCCAGTCAGTGGTTCCACTGGTCAAGGACCTTTGGTTTAGAGGAAGATTACATCTCCAATCTCCATACGTAATCAACAATCCTACTAATATTATAAATGTGAAAGTTTGTGAGAATGTATGGATGGTTGTATGTTTGTCATTCTTTCACAGAAAAACGGCTTGACCGATTTAGTTGAAATTTGATATGCAGATATGTGATACCCTGGATTAACACATAGGATACTTTAAATCCCGGTATTGCCCCGGGGACGAGAACTACGCAGGTAAAACCACCGGATACGGCTAGTAGTTTATAAAAATATTTAAATGTAAGCAGTGTTTTACAATCTTGCGAGCTATATAATAAACTATCAATTTGCAACGTATATCTCCAACAGGACACACGAGGCGAAACCCTCTCCTTTCAATAATATAATGTTCATTTCCCAAAATATTTGCTCTTTCAACCGAATCCAATATCGAATGTAAATATTGCAACGTGCACGATACTTTCGGCTTACTGATTTAAGCGTTATTTTGTTTAAACGAACGAATTAAGGTCAAACTTTATATGGAACGTTTAACACAGAAATACAAATGTTGAAAAAGTTTACTATTCGATTTTTTTTTGCTGGAATTAAGTTGTTGATTTACCTTTGTATATTATTAGCTAAGCTGTTGGTAAATGAGTTACTGTTATTTTTTATACTTACTTTTTTATTTCTTAAATTTAATACATGTTACAAATAAAAAAAAAAACAAATTTTATTTTGCAAAAAACCAACTTTCGAGTCCAAACATTAAATGTCAATTAAAGTGATAATGGACATTACAACAAAAATTGACAAACCAGAGTAAAAGCATCAGGTTTCAAATTCAAATCAATAAAAAAAATTACGAAAAACGTCGTCTTTAGTGTATTGGCGATAAACAGTAAAAAAACCTCCTTTTTAAAAGTTGAAATCGTTTGAATTATAAAAAAAAACCTATGTGTACCGGCATTTAAACGAGATACATGTTATTAAGATGTCAAAAAGTGTTTGTTTACTTAGGACTAAATAAATATAACTGTACACATTCACTCTTGGCTACATTCATTTGACAGTGATATAGGACTGACTGAGAAAAAAACGTCTACATTTCTAATTCACTTCAATCTATCGGCTGTAACAATGTCTAGAAAAAAGTATTTTTTTCAAATACTAGTCTCGCGTCGTGGATTTTTTCGCGTAGTAACCGATAAAGTACCCCATGTGGTAATTTAGGGTCTTATATGAGCTAAGATACATGTAAACTTAATCAAAATCGACTCAATGCTTTTTGCATGTAAGATCAACAAACTAACAACAACAATGTCTGTAATACATAATAAGAAATTACATATATTTAATTCAATGTAATGTAATAAGGAACATACAAACTCATAATTTTAATACATAAATGATCTTCAAAAACTTTGGCGGTTATAAACTGTATCACTGACAAGTAAATTGTGACGCATCTATGTTATAAAAGTATAATCAAAATTATAAAATTTAATTTCATATAACATTGTATAAAACTTCAATATTTAAAAGCAAAATAGGCCCTATATTATCGGGGTTTTTATAAACTGTTAAAAACCTCTTTAACACAATGTTTTTGAAAATTGTTTTCTTTGTAAATTTTAAGGCTTTTTAGGTCAATAGGTAAATGAACAACATTATATTGTTAATTCTTATTTAATTTCACCCAGCCTGTTTTGCCCTTGTTAAGATCATTAATGCCTTTCTTTTGTAAGTAGCCTTCAAGAGGTTATTATAAAAAAGCCTTAGAGCTTTCTTGCTTATTATGTTATACTTTTATGGTTTTCTTGAGGTGATTTTAAATGAAACTTTTAAAGTCCAATGGATATAAATTTAAAAAGCAGTTGGATGAGATGGATGTAAATTTTTAAATGTGCTATGTTTTCCGCAGAAAAGGGCTTACATTACATAAGCTAACATTAATGTATCATAATTTTAATTTCTATATTAATAATGTAGTAGGTTGGGTTAATAAAATGTTTATTGAATATATAAAGGATGCAATTATGATTTTTAATTATTTCTTAATAAGTTTTCTTGAAGCACCTCAGGCACTAGGTACAATTTATTAAGAAATGTAAGAAGAAGGGTTAGAATGATAGTGATGTTTAGGTATTTGGGTCAGGTGAACCGCAGCGTGCACGGCGCGGAGCTGTCGTACGCGCTGGGCGCGGCGCTGGGCGGCGCGCGCTCGCACCTGCCCGCCGACCACACGCCGCCCGAGCGCCTGCTGTGCGAGCTCGTCATGCGCCTCTTTACCAACTTCGTGAAGAACGGGTGAGTGTGTACGTGCGAGTGTGACGTACACACACGTGCAGTTTGAGGAATACGTACACAAGTACACACGTACACGTACGTACGTACGTACGCGTACGGGTAAACAGACACGTACACTTACACGTATTACACATACATTTTCTTTTATTCGTCAAAAACGGTTTGTTCTACCTCTTTATCTATAATAGTACACATTAGGGAATTAATAGGTCACTTATCACAAGATCTAATCAAAAAATCATCAAGGTGGTCTATGGCGGGCAACTCGGCGGATTCGCCTAATGGCAAACGACTTTCTACAGTAGAAAAAAGTCCTACCCACATGCAACATTTCTACATTAATGAATTGAAGAAGCTCTTGATTTTTAGTGTTATGTATAACACGACCTAATTATTCTAATTCCTTCACTACTTTCCTACTTTAGTATGTAACAAAATATTTTTTCAATAGTAAATAAATAATTTTCAGGTCTCCAAACACTCAGAGCGTAAATGAATATCTGACTTTGGACAAGAAAGCATGGAGCCAATACAACGTCGAATGGCCCGAGTACACGAGCCAACACCAACCTTACTTGCGACTTGGTGAGACTTCTTTTATATACATAGTACTAGCTCACCCGGCAGACTTCGTTCTATTATAAATTTTCCCGGCAATTACCTATTCGTTTTTTTCTCTTCGTAAAAACCATCATTGGACACAAAACAAACATTGAAAAAAAGTTCAGTTTAACATGTTTCTTGTACTGCCAGGATGCTATATAGTATAATATCTAGATGTATAAATATAATTAAACTATGACGGGGGACACATTTTTAAATTAAAAAAAGTCTCCCTAAATAAATATATCTAGATTAAAAAAAACTCTTGTACCTACTGCTTAACTAAAAGCTTTTATATTTTTTTATGTTATTTAATTTTGAAACAGATATCCCGCCATCGATAAACAGCCACTACCGCTCCAACTACACGTCTTTCTGGCTCGAGACTTTACCCAATAAGCTCAGTAAATACCTCATAGACCCGCTGTATGCGTTCGTCCCATCGACTACCACATCTCGTCCCAGGCCCACGCACAAAGCCTTGGGTATGTTACTTTGTTTTGTAATACTACTAACGTTACGCAAAATTTTCTTAATCAAAACAGTAAAGAAGATTACTGACTGGTTGCCTTTTAAATTTATATGACAACTAGCTGTGTCCCGCGGTTTTACCCGCATAATTCCCGATCCCGGGGCAATACCGGGATGCAAGCTATCCTATCTTTTAAGTTGGATCAAACTGCACATGGTGTGTAAATTTTATTATAAACGGTTAAGTGGTTTAGGAGTCCATTGAGGACAAACATTGTGACACGAGATTTATATATATTAAGATATCATAAATACATTTAAAATGGTTTAAGTTGCTATATTATACTACCGACATTTAATAAAGAGAGTAAATCTATTTTAAAATAAATATCAAAATATTATTTAAAACTTTACAGAAACAGTAAGAAGAATGTGGTCTCCTCCCGCCAACATACCGCACTACAACCCGCCATCTTACGGAAAACTGCGCCCCTATTCGCCTCCAGAACGTAAACCCGACACAGAATCTATCTACAGAGAGATCCAATCTATCAAAACTCCATCGAAACCGCACCAGCCGATCATACGACCGCGAACAGAGAAACCTACACCTATAACCAAAACTTCTAGTACTACAGTAAGCCTTATAGTATCATTAGTAGTTTTATTCCTACTAGTTAATATTGGGATTTGTAGCGTTTTGTACTACAAAAAGCGAAGACGACGCGCCCTCGCACCAGAAGTAGGTGAAGTGGATATAATCGGCCGCAAAGCCGATAAGACAGCTCTTCAAAAACTCAAAAATGGCTGCAGCGTTATTAAGTCGATGAAAATTCAAAGGAAATCCGACAAAGAATGTAAAACTCCGAAATCGGATGATTCCGGCGGCTTCCGGGAGCGATTTCAGTTGAGGCGACATTTATCCACCAGTACATTAGATGCACATACCAAAGTCAGAGATTGGATTACCAATGAAGTGATGCATCGATGCTCGCCCAATATTTTACGGAAATCCAATTCAGCATCAGAAAAGGTCAAGCCTTTCACCAGATCTGAAGAGCTGTTGACTGACAAAAAAAACAAAATCGATCCTATACCAACGAACTTAATAAAGAATAAAAACAAAACCTCCGAAAAGACAACTTCTACATCTGCTTTGGACTCGCATTCTTCTATAATTAGCAACAAACCATCAACACATAAGACAAATAAATCAAATGAATCTATCAAAAGTAAAGATAGTGTTGTGTCTAAGAAAGTGTCCGTTGCTATCGACGCTACTCCAGCCGCAAGAACTAACTCCATACTCAAACAGGAACCCGTAGAATATTCTAAATCCTTCGATTGCATAGACAGAGGCGTGCAAGTCGTTAAACTTCAACGATCTCAAACAGTATCTGATGATACTTATTCCAAAGTAAACAAAGGTTCCGCTATAAAAACTTATTCAGAAATAAAGGATACGATCACCGATACTAAAGGAAACGAAAACAAAATGTACAAAAACGAAGTGACGCTGGCCTTACAGAATCGACCTTTGAAAATATCACACAAACATTCCACCTCCGACCCGGTAACGGACGTCAACTATGAGCAATTACTGAAACAAATGCAACGCGACACAATGGACATTCCCCCTCCGGTATCGTTCCGGAACGAAATAAACGTGACATCGCGTGACGATACACTGACTCAAACGTTGACGCCAGAAGAAGCGTTACTGACGATTAAACGCCGGAACTTCCCCAAAGTGCTCCCAGACCTGCCCAAATCTCAAAAGAGATTGTCCCTGCAGCCGACTTTGCAAAGTTTCCGCGGTTTCGCCGACGACAGGAAAGTTCCGCCGCAGCCGCCGCCCCGAACTACGACTTTGGAGCGCCGCCTCGCCTACAAGAACACCAAATTACTTTCCTCTTTTGACGCGCCCAAGATATCTGAAAACTACGAAAATATTGAAAATTTGACGCCCATTTCCGACTTGTATAAATCGGCGTCAGAGATGAAAAGTTTAAAACAACAACGACATTTGGATAAACTTCAAAGTGATTATCCTAAAGTTATAATCTCTTCGAGTGAAGTTACACCTAAGTGTACAAAACCCTCTCTAAGTACGGACTTAAATAAATCGAGGTCTTTTGAAATTAAAGATTCTCAGGTACAAAAGCCATTAACCACAAATCCTTCGTGTGCGAGAGAATATCCAAAAGTAATAATAGCATCAAGCGACGCACCAGACTCGAAAATAATAATAAGGCCTTCACCGAGTAATATAGAAATTCCAGCTAATATTCCCAGAGTAAGACTGCCCGATGATTTCCATTCCGGATCGATAACGTCATTCTCGTCATACTGCTCTAATGATGACGACGATGATGATGATGAAGATGATTTTGAAGATAAACTCATCCAAGAACTCGTAGGTGGAGTTGAATCTGAAGATGAACTAGATTCAAAGGGACCAGATACAATCATTAAGAATATTGAAATAGTTCCCGTGAGACTGAACAAAGTTCAAACTCAAAACAGTAGCGATTACGTTTGCGTTTCCGATTTACTTCTCCCAGATTTGAGTACCGTGGAACAGACGGCGCAAATCAAACCTAATTTTGGCTTGAATAAGTTAAAAAATAGGAGCGAAAGTATAAACAGGCCGCCAGAGAAGGCCGTTAAATTGAAGCAAAAGAAAAGGAAGCCAGCAGCTATTTTGAGTAGAGTGAAAATTAAAAGTGATACAAAGTTGGAGCACTCGACGTCTGGCTCTTCGAATGATACTGAGGCCAGTACTGGAACTGTAAAGAAAGTTGAAAAGTAACGTTATACTTGAAGTATGAAAAATACAAGGTATTCATCTTTTTCTGAACCAAAACATCGTCATTAGGAATTATAGTGCGATGTCGAGACT
This sequence comes from Eurema hecabe, assembly GCA_026213755.1. Classification (NCBI taxonomy): domain Eukaryota; kingdom Metazoa; phylum Arthropoda; class Insecta; order Lepidoptera; family Pieridae; genus Terias; species Terias hecabe. The sequence goes on along the minus strand of JADANM010001663.1, from coordinate 369,688 downwards.
TTATGAGTTTATCTTAAATCTAAGAATATCATAATCGTGATTTAGAACTTTTGTGATGGTGCATAAGCGACCACATCGTCCCACGGAAGGTCGCAAAAATAACTGCCATGAACGCGTGCGTTTCTGACAAAAAGGATTAATCATTGGAAAAATAAAAATCCTTGAAACTGTATATTTAAACTTAATATTTAAATTTCGTTTGTCTGTGATTACAATGGGTTATTAGCAAAACCTTTAGTTTAAAAAAAATAAAAATTAGTTCAATACGTAGCCAAAGAATTGTCGACTAGTATAACAAGCTTTTATATATAAGCTTTGCTAATTAAACATTGAAAGACTTAAAATTGTATACTAAAGTACCTTTTACATGTGCATTTAGATAATAAATTGTGCTTAAGTTTTGATTTTAGTGTTATTTCATCCTTGTAACAATATCAACGTATTCATGTTTAGAAAATCTTAAAACATATTTTTGGAACTAACTTGAAAATTTAAACGCAAATCAAAATTTAGTACAGTCGATTTCAAAAGTATGTAGAAGAAATTTATTGATTGAAATGGTATTTATAACATACTAATTTTATTAATTTATACATTTTATTAATAACATACTAATGATATGATTTTTTATATTAGTCAGTAAAGTTATAATATAAGAAAACCTGTTGATACAATTACTAAAATAATATGTTGATTTATAACTACAAAATAATTGAATTAAAACTTGGCTTTCATGAGATATCAAAACTTTTTACGATGGAAAGACTGCATCGAGAGACTACATTTAATGTTTTTGATGGGTACTTTTTACGCGACTATACTTCTCAAGTACTTGGTCTAATTATATTAGTAAAATATTTTGAGAATGTTTTTTTAACTGTCAAAGTCGATTTGAGTGGTACTCAGATTTGATTTGCATTTAAGTATTCAGGCTTAAGATATATTTGACAGCTGAATTGTGGAACTCGTTGGGCGGGTCACAAAAGGTCTAGTTAAAATAACCCTTTGTACGGTTAAATTTTGTTTAAGTTACATTGCCTGAAGGTCTTATCGGGGGTTTGAAGTGACAACTCATGCCAATTACAAACCCGCAATGTACAATAATTAACTGAAACTTTAGCAATCGCAATGCTTGAATAAGTGGAATAAAGACATTTAGAAGTTTTGTAGGCTGTTTATGCACGAGCGTTTTATTTGTGACAGCGTTTAAGCACTTCTTTGTTTGGCGGTATATGGCAGTTAAGTGTGTGGTCTTGCATATATGTTTATGACAACAGAATAGTAGGTTTAACTAGTATTGAAAAAAAAAAATTAGAAAAATAAATAATTCTAAAACGAGTATGATTGGCATTCTGCAATTTTGATCAGATGGACCCACCTGGACCCAAAAAAAGCAATATTGAGCAATGACGACCAAACAAATCACGTTTGTTGTAACCTTTTTAATATAATGATATTTTCAGGACATTTATACACAGCGCCATCTAGTTCCAAGCTCAAGTTCACAAGCAGAAGCTTGTGTTATGGCAACTAGACAACCACCCAGACCCCAGAAAAGTATAAGTCCGGTGTGGGGATCGAATCCACGACCCTTCGCGCAGAAATCAGTTGTGCTACCATTGCGCCAAGCGGTCGTCAACTTATATTTAGTTATAACGACAACAGAAATACATTATCTTAAAAAATCCAACTTATCTACTAACTTGCTGTCATGGTCTATGAAATAGAGCCTAGTATTAGACATAGTAACAGGAACCTGTTTTTTACCCATTGGATAGAAAACTTTAAAAACGCTGTTCTAATATCATTCTTCTTCTAATCCGTCATAAAGATCCTAAAATAAAAAGTAGCGTTCCAAACTTTCAACTCTACGCAGCTTAAGAACTTCGCAATAAAGACGGTTTACTGAAGTTTGGTAGAAATTATCAAACCGCAATTCTTGAGTTAGCGAGTCTGATAGACGGATTATCTGCGGACGCTGAAAGGGTTCTGATGTTGGGAGAAGTTACGTTATTGTTAGTGAAGATTTAAAAATACTTGGCAAGATTATAATGAGGTATATATAAGGTTTTATATGAGGTAGGTAGGCTTCAGTGTGTTCTTTTAAAGAACTGTTCTATATTGCAAGTAGAAGGTTACTTAAAAATTTTGAAGAAATAAAGTTTTCATAATTTGATATAATATACTTACTCGTGAATGCCATTCGTGTTCTTGCACATTATAATACGCGTTTACACGCTCGCGTTCAAAACGACATTCAACGGGCATGAACACAAGCACGAATGTGTGAACGGGCTGTTCGACTGGAGGAATGTGCACGTGCGTGTGCTTACCGTGAACCAGACGGGAGTCGGTTTTTTGGCACATCAAAGGATAAATGCGCGCGTGTGTACAGCCTGTTTGGCGTGCCCCCTCCAGGCTACTCCCCGGGCTGCTTGCCAGGCTGCTTCCCGGGCTGCGTGGCACGCGTGTAAACCTAGCATAACAGTATCATACTTATAAGTTACCCAGATTGTAACACAATTGTTCAACTAGTTAAAGCGTCTAAATTTAATAAACGACAGAGTTACATACAAATTAAATTTGCTTATATAAGCATACATTTTTACAATATTACTTCGAGTTTCATTTAACTACGGAGATCGTCTCGACATATTCATATTATACGTTGGGTTTTAAAGAAATTTTCCCTACAGGTAACCCCGGTCATATTTCCACTTTATATAAACTCCAGTATAATAAAGCTGACGTTAAACTTAATTAAGAGGTACGTCGTATGCCGACTAAATTAAAACATATAGCTATAATAGCAAGGCTTTCCTCAACATTAAACAGGCTGGAAAGGCGAAAATCGCTCGATTTTCTGCGCAATTTACAAATTTAATATAACCTTCATTGGTAAACAAGCAACCACTTGCGAGGTTTTTACGCTCAATTATACGATAATGTAGATTTTGGGAACTTAATCTGAGCTTAGGTAAACAGTGTGGAGGAACGTTTACTTGCTTACATCACTTAGATAGACTTACTAATGCTTTTAAGACTTATATTTACAATTTGTATTTTTTTTTAAACAATAATATTATATATTGTAAATTGCGTGTCACGTTGTTTGTCCGCGATTGACTCCCAAACTATTGAACCGATTTTAATTTAATTTCGCACACTGTCTGCAGATTGATCTAAAATAAAATAAAGGATAGGTTACATAATAATATGCGAGCGAACACGGGGCGGGTCCTAGTTTTTGTGCGATAAAAATATTATCTTCTTAAATACTAAAATCGCTCTCCAGTTTTTAGCTTGATTTGATGAAATTGAATAAAATTCTTAACCCAAAGTACACGCGTTGTTAAATGATTAAACCGATGTTCATAAAAACTCTCTCAGAATTTTAAGCTGACTTTAATTTTCCATTTTGTAATATTCATTATCTTTCACACACGTAGCTTAACTCGAATACACTGAGATTCAGCGATCCCATTAACTTTAATAGAAAGTAATCAAAAAGTTAACAGGACAAGATAGCATAATTCAACATCAGGAGCACTATAACATATGACGACATATAAACACTTCTGACGAAGGAATATAGACTTTAGCCCAAAGGTGTAGAGTCGAAATTAAATCAGCAAGTGACTATTATTTAATGATTCTTCAGCACAAAATCGCCTTTATGGCCCTTAAAATAAGACCCATTCCGTTAATAGAAACGGTACGCAGTACTTTGATCGTTAATAAATTTTATACAACTTTTAATGGTGGAGGCGAAAGTTTTTTATAATTTTCGTGGAAGGAACTTTTTCCGGAATGTTCGATGTAATAATTTGGTTCTGTTATTTCGCGAAGTTTATTTTGTGATTTTGAGTCTTTGGCAGAGTTTATAACGTGTCCTTTGAAAGAGCTCGAACTAAATTGACTCTCATACATATAGAAAGCTTCGATGTTTTTTCATCATGAGTTTTAATTGCTTATGGTTTGTGGTGATTTTAATTTCAATGTTAGCGTACATGCATTCATATGAAAGTATGTTCATGTCCTCGTAGCAACATTGGCTGGCTACTTTAAGAAACAACTGTAGGAGGAAAGTAAAGATAATAAGAAGTCAAAGTCAAAAGTATCTTTATTCAACTAGGCTACATAAAGTAACACTTTTGAATCGTCATGGTATTACAAAACATTTACCACCGGTTCGGAAGGCAGTTTCTACAGAGAAGAACCGGCAAGAAACTCTGATAGTAGAAGAATAAATGTAGGCTTGTTATATGCCTGAATTCTGAGTTCTTACTTAATATAGATATCTCATATATTAAATATATGACATATCTTTAATATAGTTTATTTCAAGAAGTATAGTTGCATATCCGATACAAGTAAATTTAAAATGTTTTGTTTAGCTTTTCGATAACTTTGAGCCTACCCTACATATTGACGTATATTTATACTGAGATTTATTTGTTCAAAACGAATTCAGATTATTCTAATTAGAGTTTAAATCGCAAATTAATAGGAATTATAGTAAATCGTATCAATGAATCTAACACGCGCTTTTGCAATCGCCAAATTAGCGGTCTCATTGCGTAGTTGAATCGCTCCAATCAATAATTGGCTATAATATTGCAGCTTTCCTCTTACCACATACATCCATTTGGATTTAGCGAGAACTAATTAGGTATCTGATTTCGACGGCCACATTAAAATAGAAAATAGATACAATACTAGATACAATCCATGCTAACAGCGGGTTGGAAGTTTATTATTAACTAGAGATCGCAAATCCATACTAATATTATAAATGTGAAAGTGCGTTTGTTTGTCCTTCCTTCACGCCGTAGCTAAGCAATAAATCGACCTGATTTTTGGCATACAGTTAGTTGAAGAGATGGAAAGTAACATAGGCTACTTTTTAACTGGAAAACTGATTACTACTATGATTTTATAAACGATGACATATAAACTACTGATTAGTTTTAAGAAAAGTCAGATAAGCAATAAATCGTGAAGATGTTATAATGAAATGTTATAATTTTAGGACCAAATATTGCATTTCTTAGGGCTCCCAATTTTTTTTTGGAACATGTCGGGGAGGTTAATAGAAGCTTAACTTTAAGTTTGTGGGGTCGCCACCCGTGCCATTCGGACGCCATTTTAAAAAGCACTTTTTTCGCGATATCTCGGAAACTATGCGTTTTACAAAAATGTTATGACGTAATTTATAGCAAATTATATCAAAATTCGTTTAAAACCGTATTTTCTTGCATATCTATGCTAATATATAAAGCTGAAGAGTTTGTTTGTTTGAACGCGCTAATCTCAGGATCTACTGGTTCGAATTGAAAAATTCTTTTTTTATTGAATTGAGAATTTATCGAGGAAGGCTTTAGGCTACATAACATCACGCTGCGACTAGTAGGAGCGAAGATATAATGGAAAATATGGAAAAAACGGGGAAAATTATTCATCTTTGAGGGCTTCCTTTGCGTGCGCTGCGAAAACGGTTCAAGATACAAAAATAATATGTATATAACAATTATTCCTCTTTAAATGATCTAAAAAAAAGTCCGCGACAGTATTTGTCTATCTTCTAAGATTGACTCACTATAACATAATAATAGAAATAGATCCGACGGGGACGAAGTCACGAGCAACAGCTAGTATCATATATTCTTTTAAAGGCTAGTCGATACGTGTGTACAAGAATACTAAGTTACCGGTAAGTAAAGGTTTTCCTTTAAGCGAGCCAGTTTATAGAATAAACGAGTAAAAACTTGGTAGAGTTTAATCAAATTAATGGATCGTCCCGTCACACGTCCGGATAGCTCGCCGAGTCGCCAGTCATGCTGGAGAGGAATTCCATTATCAGTACATCGTGGAAGGAATTTTGTATCGGTCGAGAGTAGAGAATAGCTTCTTGTGTGTGAATAGTGAAGTGAAGTAGTAAAGAAAAACATGTGTTTAATTGTATGGTGCATTTTTTTACACGATTTATCTGTTATAGTAAATAATATTAAATTTAAAATTTTAAAAAACCCCGATGGACAGACAGAGAGACACGTCAAACTTATAAAAGTTGTTGTTTTGTATATGTACAAGTCATAACCTTTCATTTGATAGGTACCTTACTTGAGCATATTTGGACGCATTCGGTTTTTCTTCCCCACTTTAACCCCCCATAACTTTTAAACGGCTGAATCGATTTTCATCAAACATGTCTAAGAACACTCGCCCGTAAAACACCTGTAATCACCACCAAAAAAAACTAAATTGAAATCGGTTCATTCGTTCGGGAGCTATGTTGCCACAGACAGACAGACAGACACGTCAAACTTACAACACCCCTCTTTTTGCGTCGGGGGTTAAAAAATCAATTCATTCGTTGATATTGTATTGTATGATGGATTTCCCATAAAAAAATAAAGTAGAAAGAAATAAAATTTAAAACAGAACACGTATTTAGTAGGAAATTAATAATTAAGTACTTCTTTTGTATAAATAAATACATTATTTTCAAGAATCAAATATCTAAATAAAGAATCGGGCTTTACGCTATTATAACGGTCACATCAAATTTTTACTCTGAATAATTTTATATTTATGTTTCACGCTACGGACCTATACCTAAGTACCTATTGGACATTTTTTTTAAAGAATAATTTAAGTGTCTTTAAAAACAAGTATAGTAAAAGAAATAGTAAACATCAATCACCAAATATCTCTAAAACACTATTAAGAGATACATTGAGTAAAATAAACAGTTGGAGACTTCTCGAAAATTCCATCGTTCAATCGCTCGGCAAGTAATTGCTTTTTTAGATTCAAGAGTCCTGTCTAGTGTCGATTGCTGGAATAAAGGGTAATGGAAAGGAAGAGAAGGACGGAATGAATATCGGAAATATACTATAGCTTTAGTGATTGAGTTTTAGTGCTATTATAGGTGTGAGTCTGATTTAAGGATTTTTATCTAATCTTTGATAGGAGAAGTTATTTATTAGTTAATAAGAATTTGCTAATTATTATATTGCTAGTGGTAACATAAGTTTAATGTTTGATTTTTTAGGCCAAAGTTGATATTGGTTAAATTTTATTTTCTGAAGAAACTATATAAGGTTTAGGCATACTTACTATAAAAATATTTATTTACGTACTATATTAACTACAGACTTAGTTCAGTTAAAAGTTTATTTTATTTTATTATTTACTTAAATTTTCTCGCCCTGAAACCAGGCTTAGACTTCAACAAAAGTTTAAAAAATTTGCCAAATTTTTCTCGGCGTTATTGAGCTATGCTATATAATAATGCAGTACAATATTAGTTTTCTTTAGTTTATGACTTTACAACTGAACGGAAGAAAATAACGAATTCTGATATTCAGTCGACTGAAAAACCTTACGATTATTTAAAGGAAACAAATAAAGAAGTAGAAGAAGTAACGACAACAAAAATTTGCGAAATAAAGGAGTAAGTAGAGTGATGGAAAGAAACGCTCATTTTCTATCATTTCGTAGTATTGTAAAAGTGTCTATCACAGCTGCAAAAGGAGTATCAGTCATGGCCGCGCCCTTCATACGTGCGAAGTGTACGGTGCACACAGGCGCCAAGACAATAGGGGCGCCGCACCGCCACTACCACCGAAATAATTGTTGTTACTTAAATTATTGTATTTTTGCATTGGAGTATCGATAAGTAAGTAGGTACAATAGGCGGAAAAAAGGCCTTGTAAACTACAAAACATAATATATTAAGCTTATTGAACACGTCTCTCAATATTTAAAATATTCGTTAAAAAGTTAAATTCGTTTTTTATGAAGATTCGTTAAAAAAGGGGCGCTTCATAGGATCTGCACACAGGCGCTACCGGGGGTTGGCGCGGCCCTGTATTCAGTAATATAAAACGTGTCAAGTTTCTGAGGGAAAACGAAATCTAACGTTTCAAAGACTTACCGTTATCCTGTCTTCGTTTTGCAAATTCTTTTAACTCTCACGAAATATATTTAGTCCTTTAAATATTCGAAAGTAACTTAATACTTAAAATCAATATTATTTAAAGAAAATCTAATATTAGATGCATTTAAGGAAAGTTAGTAAATTAAGTTTATATATAATTTTTTCTTCAAGTTTTACTTTTGCATTCGTAAAGTTACAAGATTTATTATTTGTAGGAGTAATTCTTCAATGTCAAATATCTCTTTACTAGCCTTTGCCCATGACTCCGTCCGCGTGGACTTTCACATAAACTTTGACCCCCCCTTCCCCTTTTATAAACCTTTTATTCTGTTAAAAAGTAAAATTATAAAAAGTTTCAACCCCTCGCGCAATCTTTTTTGGGTTGACTAAAAAATGTTGCCTATGTCTTTCCCTAGGCTTTAGACTATCTGTGTACCAAATTTCGTTCTAATCGGTTCAGGAGTTTGAGCGTGATGGAAAGACAGACAGACAGAGTTACTTTCGCTCTTATAATATTAGTAGGGATTAGTATGGGTTTAACTATGCTACAAACAGTAACACCTTTCGATCATAGTATTACAATAAAAAATCAGATCTTTTAAAAAAAAATCTGTATTTATATACATAATTATTAATTGAACCTTTTTTAATATATTCGCTTACACTAAAATAACCTTTTTTTTATTTTTAGTCCACCTTTTTAGTTTCTATACTTCACCAAATATAATTGAACAGAACTTCTTGCTTAAATAAACTACTGCTTAAAATTGATTCTACCACTTAATTAAGCGCCAAGTTCACACCTGCGACAAAAGAGCTATTGAGTTCGTCTCGTGGCGAGTTAGTTCATTTCAATTTACTACAATTTTACATTCACCGTGATATTTTAATGTTATCATTAATCTATGGAATGTTTACAGACGTAACACACACACGTAACCATATTTATTATTTATTTATTTCTTTTTCATAAACCAAAAAATATAAATGTCCTTAAAAATCCCGCGGAAAATTCGTTGTTTTTACAATTTTATGTCTTTTAACTATCAATACAATATACAATATACTTAGTCTGTGACACTCACTCACCTATGACACTATTAAAATCGGTTCAGCAGATCTCAAGAATACCCCTCACAATTAAACAATTTAACAAACACACTTCACCTCTCTATAATCTAGGTAGTTTTTTTATATAAGCATGTAGCATCACAGCGGAGCGAGAAAGCAGTCCCTGAGCTGCTGCTTCAGAGTACGCCTACTTACTCCGCCGCGATCTTCCTAATGTATGAATAGTACGCGTCATTTATGTTTAGCGCTGGACGAGAGGACTGGGACAACCAATCAACGCTCGCGCACCCGACGATCACGCGCCCCACGCGCCGCGCCGTTACCTCGATACCATATTTTTGACTTCTGCGCAGGTTTCGTTCAGCGGTACAGATTCGTGACGCGTACTATACTATGTTTTGCAAAATTTGTAGTTAGTAGGTAGGTAGGTAGGTAGTAGCTGTAATAAAGTGGACAATAAACATAGACGTATAAGGCATAGACTGATAGCCCCTTATCATAATCGGTCTACTATAAGTGAATATATGTAAGTGAAGCCAAAGCTGTATATACATGTAAGTGTAAAAACCACGTTCGTATATTTGATGTTGCTACTTCAAGAAACTTTGTAAATGTTGAAAATTTAAATCTACGAAAAGAATACGAATTCTATGCTGCGTCAATCTATGTAAGTAGACGAAATTGTCTACTTAAAAATGGCTTCACGTTGCGTGTTTTTTTATTTATTTAATTTAATATTTTTCATTAAATCTAAACATTATTGAAGTTTCTGAATCCTACATCCATGACATTCAGCAACAGTGCGGCCTTCTATTGGTGTAATAATTTTTTTTTAATGTAAAATGTATATGAATACTTCGCAGTATGAATACTGCGTTTCTGGGTAATAGTATTAGGTGAAGCTTTCGAATAGAATAGTCCCAGCGTGAACAAAGTCGCGTTAGCCCAGCTAGTGTTATATAACTCAATGTATATTTCTCCAATCGTTACGCCGCCGGCCGATTCGAAGTGTATCAGCGATTCGAACCTCGTATTTCTTCTTAATTGACACTTAGTGTGATTAATGCTGTACCATCAGCAAGTTGGGAACTCCCCGATATAATTCGCTTTTGCTTATTGTCATTTTAATTGTGTGGCTTTTGGTTCCGTACCCAAAGGGTAATAAACGGGACCATATTAATCTGGTGTCCATGAGTCGGTTTGTCTGTCACCTGGCTGTTTCTTAACAAACTGTAACTCAGAAAACTATTGGATGAATATTGACAACGGGAGCTTTATAACGTATATCCGTAACGTTGTTAGGTATACATGAGAGTAACCCTTCGAGCCTGAGGCAGAATCACACTTAAGGGGTATTTTAAATGACAATATTTTCAGAATTTTCGAAGAACCTGATTCCATTTGTCTAGGTATAATAGGAAATTCTCACATAGATATTATAGGTACATACGTTCTGTCCAGATAAGAACATATCCTAGCATTGGGTTTTGGTTCAACTAGCCTAGACTTACTAGACAGTTATTCTATATATCTTGTTCTGTTTTAGACATGAAACATTAATAAATTATCTCTGTTAAAATCAAAAGTTACATTGCGCTATCTCTCAGAGTATGAATAGTTGCTGCATATTTCACACAAAGTCCAACAATTCGCCAAAGTTAACGCGTGTAATTGAATCGCAAACTCATTCCACGGAATCTGCTAAAAATTCCAGAAACTTCCATATTCCAGTGAATTTCCCACCTTCAACTGTGATGAAATTATAAAGCGTCGCGTTTAAGCAATTTCATTTTTCATTTTGTGTTATTAACACGTACGTTACATGTTTAACATTTCTATCGGAACGTATTTTGGTCTTAATTGAAGATTTCAGTTATAAGCAATAACAGTAGTCTAAATTCAATGACCTCGCATTGAATTCAATTGACGTATCTATGGCCGAAACTCGATGAGACTTGATTTTCTCGATATTCATTTTTAATTGTTACACATTGAAAATTACTATTTGATTTCAATTTGTATATAGGAACTATAATATAACTAGTAATACATAGTACCTAGAACATTTGAATCACCATGTTATTTCAATACAATTACGTATAGTTCTTAAAATAGTTTCGGCAGAGAAGAAATGTTACTATAAATGAAACTATATCTTACCATCCTATGCTAAAATATAATTAACTTACTTTAGTAAATAAATAATGCTATCATAATTTTGACTCATAATATAAAGACACCTAAAATTTTCCGGTAAATAGCCACATATTTTTCGTCTCAAATAAGGAAATTTAGAACCACATTCTACTTTCCGAGAGAATTGTATTCTTTTCTATATGAATGGTATATTGGATCTAGTTTATCTCTTGATAAGTGCTTTTACAAATCTTTGAGCTTACAGGAACGTATAAAATGTCTAAATGTATGTATGTGTTAAAATAGTCTCAAAAATTTTTTTAGCAAAAAATTTTTACCACCGGTTTCGAAATCAGTTATAATTTATCAAATAATAACAAGTATAGTTAGAGTGACTTAAAAAAATATATTTATTAACTACCTTCTTAAAATAAAATAATGTTATTAAGCGGATAATTTAGAAAGAGAGACCGACTGGGTGGGTACCCCCACAGTGCCAGACATTCTGCCGCCTGAGCAGTGACGTGAAAATGTCACTATGCTCCGGTCTGAAGGGCACTGTAGCCAGCGAAATTACTGGGCCAATGAGTCTCAACATCTGATGACTCAAAGTGGGGAGCGTCGTGGGGTGCACCTCTGTCCGGAGTTGCTTTAGCAAAGTTCCGGGTAGCACTGCACTGGCTATGGGCTGGCGTTACTCTAACCATCAGGAGTGCGTCCAGCTCGTCTCCCCTCTTCATAGTATAAAAAAAAAAGAAATTTTAACATCCCTAAATTTATCACTTAAATAGAAGACAAAAACCAATGCATCCACAATAGAATATTGTTAATAAGAATTTCAATCTTTGATGGCAAAAATTATATCCATAATGTACACTCCCGCAGTCCCTAGCAAATTGGCACACGTTATTTCGTCCTAAATAATCTCCTTGATATTATATTTCCACGGTATATTATCTGCACGCCCCCCGAGATCTGCGATTTGAACTAATGTCGTCAGGAAATTCATGCGAAGGAGCCTTTTATATCGTACGATGTTTTATAACACGATTACGATTTATAAAATAAATACATATTATTAAGATTTCATAGATATATAGGTACCTACTAATATTGGTGAGAGTTAATGTTAGGGTTTCTGACGTAAGGAATAATCATATTTGCTGAACCATTGTACCAATTTTGAGCTTTTTATTAGTGTTATTACCTACATGAACGGCAAATATTAGTTACATAAGTGAAATTACATCTAAATTAATAACACTGAATTGGTCCTATAATTAATTAATAAATCGGAAATGTAAAAGTAAGTTGCAATAACAACAATTATTGGTACAAATTTCAAAATACGTTTACTCTAAATAAATGCAAACTAACAACAAATCTACCGAATCGATTAAAAATTTGTTTTCAAAGCTAATTCTTCATTTTCTATTGCAATGTATTGTTGAATTATTGAACTGTTTTTTACAATTCATACGATGTTTAATTTTGGCCGAAAAAAATCGTCAAAAATCTAGTCGTTTCAACAAAATGTCGTCTTCTATAAAAAGATCCGTTATCTCCTCGTTGAATGCGTTCTCGGCACACCTAGTCAATTCCAAGCTACGTTCGGGAGAATTTATGTGTCTCCATTTTGTGACCGCGTTCTCACGTGAGGCTTGTATGCGGAAAAACTTATATAAGCGTTACTGTACCTACTTTTATATTTATGACATTTGCCTTTACAAATTGAGAGGCACGTTTGAAGATTTTTATGGGGTGTGTCAACAAGACATGCCATTTTCTGGGACTGCTTTAAAAGATGACGATAAGAGAATGGAAAGAAGGAAGTGTTATAACTTTATATAACGACAGTCTGCTAAATATGAAACTAGATGGCGCTGTGTTAAAAGCGCTCTGAAGCGTTATTCTTATTATTATGCATATTGGCTTTTACAATAACATAACAGTAAGTAGTATAAACATATTACAACTATTATTTATTTATTTATTTATTTATAAGGGGGTCGCCAACATGACGTACATTAAAAAAATATAGGCATATTACAATTTAAGATTTTTACTTTTCACATAATGTCGCCACACTTACTGGCGTCCACAACATGCACAGAATTAAAAATTGTTACTTAATTTAAATGGTATCTTAATTCCGAAGAAATAAAATAGCTTGCTGTCCTTTATTAAATGAGAGTTAATCTGAAACAGATTTTTAAAGTCGAACTTACTTGGTTCTTCTCTGAAACTACAGAACCGATTAGTTATCAGTTAGGAAGCTATATAAAGGATTAGTTATATAGGCTACATATTAAGTTAGATAATAATAAAAATACCTGAGCCACATCTAGTAAATAATAACAAGAAAAGTCAAAACGTTTGAAATAAGATCGGAACTAGTGTACCTTTATAAGAGATTCCAATAACACTTCTTTCAACTTGACTGAGCCTGTCTTACACATCGCTGACTTTGACTTTGACTTTTGTTATTTTGTACTACGAAAATAAGACAAAGTAAAAGTTGAAACTGAAACTGGAATATTTTTCTGCACACGTGTATATAAAAAGGGTCAAAGAGAAAACAGAGTGAGCCTCATAGGTACAGAATGTTACCAGCGCCTTTAACGCATAATAAGGCGTCTCTTATTATCTTTCAAATAGTGAAGCATTCAATATATTAAAGACGTATAACGCATATACTGATAGTCCCTTAATAATCGGTCCGCCGTAAGTGAAGCCAAAACTGTATATATGTAAGTGTAAAAATAGAGTTCTTATACTCGATGACACGCACACAAGCCCACCGATAATGTTGCTGCTATAAAAAATTAACCTATAAATGTAGAAAAATTGAAATCTACGAAAGTCATACGAATTTTGATGCGATGCAATGGGGCGTTATATATAAGTAGACAAAATTGTCTACTTTGAAATGGCTTCAGTTTGCGCGCTTCGTATTGTGGTTCTAGGTGTTTTTATTCTTTGATTCAATAGTTAAGTTTATAAAAAGTGGATTTATAATGAAATATAACCTTTCATTATATATATATTATAAATCATGAATAAAATATTCCAACTTAAATATTTATAATAAGTTAATTATTTTCTTAATGATTTTACAAATCTCTAAGACTTAAATAAAAGAAAACATTTTCCTCGTATTAACTAACAGCACGCAAAATTACATAAAAAATACAAAGCCAGTGTTACCATTTCGCTTAATTATTAAGATTCAAGAATAATATTCCCCGAAAATTGGCGAGAGCGTGTTTAATCTCCAAAAAATTGGGAAAAATTATACCTAAACTTGGGAGATGGCTTGCCAAAATTGTACGATTAACGTTCTTAATTTCTTCAAAGATATCGTACAGCTCAATACTGAAGTTAACGACTTTTGTTACCAACTTTTATGGGCAATTAATGAAATATGTTGCAGAATGTTGGTACACATGTCGTTATGATTGTTAATGTTAATCCCATTAAGTTTTATTTATGAGTACCGCTTAGCCGTTAAGTTTATTGCTCATAAATTCACTATCATTTACGGCTTACTTTACACTGAGAAATAATAGGTTTTGAAGATAAGCTAGTATTGTGTTGTTATGAAATAGTCGATGAAGTAAAAATTAATAAATGAAAAAAAAAACTATTAATTGATAATAAAGCCTGTCTATATCATAATATCTATAATGCTAATAATATTAAATATTTAAATTATTATTGAATATATAATTATTGTTTTTAATAATAACTATTAATATGAACTTGACTGTTGACTTAACTGCACTGAATAAATTATCCGTACTAATATTATAAATGCGAAAGTAACTCTGTATGTCTGTCTGTCTGTTGAGCTTTCACGCCAAAACTACTGAACCGATTGTAATGAATTTTGGTGCACAGATGTTCTGGAGCCTGATATAAAACATAGGCTATTTTTTACTGGAAAAAAGGGTTATGAGGGGGGCAGAGTTTATATGAAAGTCCACGCGGACAGAGTCGCGGGCAACAGCTAGCTATATTTCTTTCATTTTATATATTATTCCAAAAACTTTCATACTGACCCAGCCACAACTGTAGCAATATATCTTCCTAAATTATCTGACTCAATTTCCGTAGGTATTTGCAAAATGCACTGCCTTGGTTTCAAAAGCATTTAGCTTTTCCGTGTACCTATGTGTATAGGAATTTTTGGTGTCCCACTGAATCGCTTTTTGGTCGGACGTTGTTCATTGGTCATTGCATACGTTATTTTACGTCTATAAATGTAGATACTGGCCATTGCTATATTGTAACAAGTTTACGAATACCCATAGGAAAGGCTCTTAATAACTGTTTCTAACCCCTGCCGCAAAAACGACGAGGTTTTATACGTTTGACGTGTCTGTGTTTGTTAGTGTGTGTATGTCTGTCTCTGAGGCCAGGTAACTCCCAAACGGATGATCCGATTTTAATACGGTGTTTTTTGTTTGAAAGTTATATACGTCGAGAGTGTTCTTAGCTATGTTTGGTGGAAATCGGTTCAGGTCTTCAAGGTCATCAGGTTGTTTGTTAGGTGTGATAGGAATGTTACACGCTGAGTTTGCTTGCTTTTTTCGTCGGTTGTTCATGTATTTTTTAAAATACACTTGTTAATAATGTTTAAATGCGTCATAGATTGCTATTTATGAAGCATTTAATATTAATTTTACGTTATAAAAATAAAAGTCAAACTGTGAGTGTTAAGTTAGGCTTCATACAATTATACTATGTATAGTAACCGTCAAAAATGTTTAGCGATTGACGAGAATAGTTGCGCATCGGTAGAATCGCGCTCGTTGGTGCGAGAAAGACAACACGACTGGGACAACCAATCAGCGCTCGCGCACATGACGATCACGCGCCCCGCGCGCAGCACCGCTACCTCGATACCTTATTTTTGACTTCTGCGCAGGTTGCGTTCACCGCTAAAGGTAATTGACGGTTACTATACCGCCGATTCAAAAAGCAGTTTCTACAGCGAAACACCGTAAAGAAACTATCAAAGATGTTACGAATGGAAATAAAGTTACATAAAAAATATAAAACTACTATTGCTACTTAAAAAAATAAAACTCAAAGGCTAAATTAACATTATCCGATACAACAGAATCAATAACCCCGGCTAATGGACACGTATAATCAGGTAATGCAATTAAGTGCTTACCCTTGTCACTTATGCGACCCTGGTCAGGTTGATCGATTGCGTCGAAATACTATGTAACCGTGACTTAACGGGAATAATATTTGTTTTATTTATTTTACGTATAATAAGATTATACATAAAATACTCATGGGAAGACTTGTAGTTATATTGAGTACAGTATAGTAACCGTCAAAAATGTTAAGCGATTGACGAGAATAGCTGCGCATCGGTAGAATCGCGCTCGTTGGTGCGAGAAAGACAACACGACGGGGACAACCAATCAACGCTCGCGTACCCGACGATCACGCGCCCCGCGCGCCGCACCGCTGCCTCGATACCTTATTTTTGACAGGTTTCGTTCACCGCTAAAGGTAATTGACGGTTACTATACATACTGAATACTAGCTGTTTCCCGCGACTCCATCTGCGTGGACTTTCATAACATAAACTTTGACAACGCTTCCAAGCTTTCCGGTTAAGGAGTAGCCTATGTCCTTTCTCAGGCTCTAGACTATCTTTGTGTACGAAATTTCATTACAATCGGTTCAGTAATTTTGGCATGTTAGCGAGACATGCGATTGGTTTATATATTTTTAGTATGGATTACAAAATGCACAAGAAGTAGTTACAGAAAATAAAAAATCCAACCCCGTTTTGTACTATTTAATGTAAAAAAATAGGACACCTTACCCCAGAATAACATTATTTCCATTAATATAAATAAAGGATATATTAATAAATTGCTAGAATGACCAAAGTCTTAAACACATTTAGAGACTTATTTACATTTACTATTATATTATGATAAATGATAAATTTCGCAGAGGTTCCAAATAATGTACATGTATATATTAATCTACACCGTTTTATATTTTATATTATATTTAATATGTATTATATATAGTATGTAGTGGACTTCTTTAACTGTAGCGGTCTTGTTTGTTTGTAAATTTTGTCAATTGTATTAACCTATGTTTAATGTACGTCATGTTGGCGACCCTTTAAAATGAATTAAAAAAAACCGACTTCATGATAATACCTATTCAACAAAAGAATAATCGTTCAAATTGGTTCATAATCGGCGGAGATATTGCGTATAAAAAAGTTCCCCAATTTTCCACCCTTGGGGGTGAAATATTTTCTTAAAATTCGCATGAAACCACCCTTTTGATAATGCCTATTCAACAAAAAAATAATCGTTCAAATTGGTTTATAATCGGCGGAGATAAATAAATATAAGTAACATTAACTTGCAGACAAAATGTTCGATAAATAAAGAAATACATGAAGCATTTGTATGAATACAAACAGAATAGATAGCGAAACGTTTGATCCACAGATGGGCAAGACATGTCGATTAAATCCGACGTATAATTCCATGTTCGGCCGAATTGCATTTGCTTTATACATTGCCGGTTCTAGAGAGGACAAGGGATTTACTAAGCGTACTGCGTAGCTCCTGTATATACATGTAACATAAAAATACGCATTTTTTTTAAATTTAGTATTTACAAAATTTAGAGGTTTTATTTAAAGCATATAAAAGTGAGTAATACAATTTGGGAAAGTAAATGTGAATAAAATGAAT
>JADANM010001663.1:288885-309866 GCA_026213755.1 Eurema hecabe | reverse complement strand
AGTTGATCTAACCTAGTTATTTCCAATTCCCATTTTTATTCCGGAATACAATAGTATATAAATACGTTTCTGAATAAAAATATTAATTCTCACGTAAAATTATCTTAGAACTGTCGTAACAAAACGTTAAGCCTTGACTTACTTACAAAACCTTACCTCATATATTTTGCTATTTAAACACCAAAGAAAAAAATCATATCTTCAGTTGCCGCGATAAGCGAGTTCAAACAAGCAAACAAACTTCAGAAGTATAAAACATATTTTCATGAATATTTATTCGATTCTATCTTCGCCCTTATACGCTGTTCGCTCCCTGTGTACACAATAACTCGAAAACGATTTCGAATTCTCGCTTCCAAGTGTTTGCGTATTCGTACAAACATACTCAGGAATATATCTTGCGATTATCAATTGTTATAATAGGTTTTATGTTACCAGATGACGATGAACACTTACTACGGACTCGGATATTGTTATGCTGAAGTAACTAAGACTTAAGCAAGACCTATAACAATATTGTATATACTTTGATCCATTTATACGGTTTTGGAAACAGTAATACAAAAGGGCCAGCTCGCACAGGGGAGAAGTGGGCGCAGACACAATGTATGTAATAGACATCATTTTCAGAAAGTATGATCGCGAAATTTTGCGCTCGCTATTATCTAAGATTTCATCGGTTTTATATTCCTAAAACAAACCGGTTTCTAATTTACTAGGTTTGTGAACTGAAAACCGCGTTTGGTTTCAATCGGTAGTGAAACCATTTCGTGCCACATATAACCATCCACCACTCCCCCGAAAAATAGAGAATAAGGGATGTGGTATCACCTAAAGGATCTTCCACTTTTGCAAATGTCTATAACCAGAGGTGGTTGGTAAAAACATCATCATCATCATCCAACCCGTGATCAGTTGCTATTCTACTATTACATACTAACCTAAACACAAATAAACAATAGAGAAACTAATAAAGGCCAGCTGTCCTGTTTATGCAGTAATTATTTTCACCATGGTTATGAGGTAGCAAAACATTTCTCGTTGTCAGAATAAATGATGCTCGTTTCGCGGTCCGCGTGAAAAAGGTCGCCCATAAATTATATCTATTGTTTGTTAGTTGCAAAGCCTGTATGAATCAGATGTGCAGACGGTAGATTTCCCAATGATAATGAGCTAGATTTTAGAAAATATATTGTACTAGCCCCAACTCGCGGTTTTGACTTAAATTAAATAATAAATATTTTCCGGACATTTATATTTTATACACAGCGCTATCTAGTTCCAAGCTAAGCGGAAGCTTGTTTTGTGGCAACTAGATAACGGAATAAATTACATATACATACTTTTCTTTTGTATATACGTACATACAATACATATACACTTTAGGTAGCATAGTTAGTGTTCTAGTGGCAATACCAGAATATGAATCCGGATATTTTTAGAATACTTCAAAGTCTCTTTTACTGACTCATTTTAGCTAAATCCATTAAGAAGTTTTTACGTAAAACGTAACCAACATCCAAAAACACAGAATTTTGCATTTATAGAATTAGTAAGGATTTACAGATAATAAATTACTTTTACATTTTACACATTACATTCTTAAAACCTATATTTTTGTACTAGGAAAACTATTGTGACATAATTTTAAAAGCGGTAAGAGCCTTAGCTTTAAGTTAAACTCACCGTTGCATCATATCATGCATGTCCTCCTTTGTACTATCATTTATTCTTTTTTGTCAAAAATCCCTCCCCATTTTAAAGGTGGGCAATGTAGTCGTGAGGCACTTAACACTGGCGTAACCGCTTGGCGCAGTAGTAACACAACTGCTTTCCGCGCGAAGGGTCGTGGGTTAGATCCCCACAGCGGAAAAATATATTTGTAATTTATGTTACATTTGTATTTTTCTGGGGTCTGGGTGTTGCTATGTATTGTACGCATTTTTTACAAAAGAAAAGTATGTATGTGTAATTTATTGCTTTATCTAGTTGCCATAACACAAGCTTGTGCTTAGCGTGGAACTAGATGGCGCTGTGTATAAATGTCCTGAAAATATTTATTTATTATTCATAGGCGGAGGTGATAGTTTACAGATCAGACGAAACTTCTGTTCAGTTAACATCATACAAAAAAACCTTCTGCAAAAGTCTCCCAAATAACAAACGATAAAAATGACATGTATTATTCACAATGAAATACGATGACCATTTATTACAAGGTGCTTACTTGCCGTCATATTTTTTACCTATCTCATCGAGCCGTAATGAAATGTAATAATTTTGTCGCGCTGTTCGTGCGTCGTCACACTTTCTTCCAATTCGCCAGCTCATATTAAACCTTTACTTATATAGGACAAACGATTTTTTTGGACATTTTATTTGTACTAATAAGGCTGTAGGTAAATTTTTAACTACTCCTTTTTATTCACAAAGATTTGCATACATGCCTATTGTACTTAATAAGCGTACAAGTTTAGAGTTACTTTTACTGTAAGCTATTATTGTTGTTATATCAAACAGTCTTTAGTTCTTTCTGCGCAATGCGTACAATAAACATACGTAAAATGGCACAAATATTTTATAAGATAATAATCGTAGCAATCACTATTAACGAAGACCAATCCATTCCGCTACTATCAATTAATTTCAAACTGTGCGATGCTATCTACCGCCAACAATTCAGATTTGCTATGTCAATTTACATCAAATCGCTGATTATGAGTCCATCATCAGAATTAAGCCGAGATTAATCAAAATCATTACCTACTGAATTCCTGTCACGCGCTCCAACTGGTTTAAACTGGTTCGAACTGGATAGACCCGGCGCGAACCGGCTCGGACCGGTTTTCGCTGCAATTTACGGCGCGTCGTTTATTCGTGTTGCTACGTGTATAGCATTGTTTTGCAGTCAATCTAGTTGAATTATGTGGTGGCTGTTCTAAAATCCTTTTAGGTCGTTCTCACATTGTATATTATTTGCCCGGTATGAAAAGGGTTCCGATGCTGTCGTGGATGTGAAATTTTAAATTGAGGTATGGAAGACTTTTTAGCGCAGTAAGTAAGTACTGAATGAACTTAACTTCATACTTCAAGAACTGGCTTGATGCATGCTACAAAAACCCATAGCAGTAGCCCATTCGCCCTCAAAATTTGAGCATTTAATTACTTTTAAAACATCGTCTGATAGTAAGCAATGGACAAAGTTTTTTTTTTAATTTTCTCCGCAAAAAAGAAGAAAAAATTATAATTACGCTACATCGAATAAATAATCTTGACATATCGAACAAAATATAACTCCCATAACATTATTGCAGGCATCTTGTAAGCATTAAATCACTTGATATTCAGATCATTGAACTGGTACGCGATAAACTGATTCTGATTGCTTGTCACTGATACCTTCGCTATGTTACGATCGTACATCAGTTGTAATTGCACATTGCTCATATCCGTAACTAGCTGTTGCTCGCGACTTCGTCCCCGTCGGATCTATTTCTATTACTATGTGATTCAATCTTAGAAGATAGACATATACTTTTGCGGACTTTTTTAGATCAATTAAAGAGGAATAATTCTTTCATACATATTATTTTTGTATCTTGAACCGTTTTCGCAGCGCACGCAAAGGAAGCCCTCAATGATGAATAATTTTCCCCGTTTTTTCCATATTTTCCATTATATCTTCGCTCCTATTAGTCGCAGCGTGATGTTATGTAGCCTAAAGCCTTCTTCGATAAATGGTCGATTCAATAAAAAAAGAATTTTTCAATTCGTACCAGTAGATCCTGAGATTAGCGCGTTCAAACAAACAAACAAACTCTTCAGCTTTATATATCAGTAGTATAGATATACCAATTAAATAACTACATGACTGCCTGATGAGGAATGCGTGCTGTAGTATGAATGGATTTGTGATATGTTAGATAGGATGAGGCATTCGTGTGTGGGATTGTATTGTAGTTTAATGTCAATTAGAGGATTCTTGGGTATGTTACAAATTTAGTGTTAACTATCTTTGATGATATACAGAAGCTGAATCTAGAGGAACTGGGTTAAAGCTAGATATTAAATTAGATCATTAACGCTTTTAGAGATAACAGGTTTGCGCTTGACCACAACTCACCTGATGTTAAGTGAAGTTGTGGTCTAAGATGGAGCGCGCGTACCTGTGAGGTACCTGTATTATTTATAATACTTTGTTTTTAATTACTTGCGTTTGTCACTTTCGTATAAATAGAAACTAAATGATTAGTTGTTCTTTGTGAATTGTTTTTATGTCATAATATCACAAAAACTAAACAAATCAGTTAATATTTCAACAGTTTCACATTAGAAAATCCAGCAAAGAACGCGTAAACAGAACTTAGCTTCCCAAAAACCAATTTGGGATTAAGTTAAAAAGTTAATAGGTATTTGTATTTGACATTTCAAAGATTTAGCGGGACCAAATTGCTATGAGTTTAAAAATGATTTACTTTCTCATTTTCAATTTAGATCTTTGAAATTTGTAACCAAATCTCTGTCCAAACTAATTTAAGGCTTAGCTGGTGAGATGTAATTGGAGACTGGTTTATTGATATTATAAATTGGAAAATTGCTTGTTATTTTATAGTACGCGTCATTTATCTTTAGCGCTAGACGAGAATAGTTGTGCATCGGTAGCTCTCGCGCTCGTAATTGACGTATTGGTGCGAGAAAGACAACACGACTGGGACAACCAATTAACGCTCGCGCACCCGACGATCACGCGCCCCGCGCGCCGCACCGTTACCTCGATACTTATTTTTGACTTCTGCGTAGGTTTCGTTCAGCGCTAAAGATTCGTGACGCGTACTATACTTACCCTTTCGTTGTGAGTTTATATCTTCGAAAGGTTAGTGTTAAAGGTTCTAAAGTTGAGTATGAGTATGAATTTATAATGATAAGATTAGTCTAGTAATACTAAATACTAAGCAACGTAGTAAGAAAGAACTTCAAAAACATTTATCTTTCACTAGATGTTTACTGAAAACCGTTAAGGGATACTTAATGGAATCTGGCACTTTTAAAGATTGAAAAAAATTTAATATCAAAACTGAAAAAAAATTCTTGTCTTACAATTTGCATTTCATTGTTAATTCTTACACTATTGTTTTATTTTACAAGTATTGTATGTATATAAGATATATCAATTTTAAGAGCTAAATAAAGTTTTGACTTTATGCATGAAAATCTTTGCACCGGTTGTCTTTTTGTAAATAGTAAGTTTACTATACGCGAGTGTCTTAAACTATAGACTACCACAAAGATATCACTTAATTCTAAGCCTTATAGTCAAAGTCAAACATGTGTGTATTCAAATAGAATACGTATAATAGACACTTGAATCGTCATTGTATTACAAAACAATTATTGTATGGCTTACAACATCTATCATGTCAGATCAATTCATAATATTATAGCGTAGCGTCCGACATTTCAAATTTGCTAGTCATAACATAATTAATTTGAATATGAACAGCATCAACAGTACAATCTATAAGCCAATGTTGTTTATTTATTTCCTTTTAAATACATACATACTTGCCATCAAATATCAGAAAAGCGTCTACTCTTAACACCTTTAAAAACTCTGTTCATGAACATTATCTGACTATTACTTACAACTCAAATTAGAACCCTATATGTATCTATGACTTTAAATTATTTATTCTATATATTATGTTATAATTTACTCTTATGCTCATATGTATCTATGTATGTATGTACGATTTTATGTTTATACATGTATTTATTTAGTTTATATTATATACAATATATAATATTTGTAATAGTATTAGTTGCATATCGCCGTCGGATTTTCTTTTGTTATTTTTCTCTTTATAATAAAATTCTTCCACCTATATAGTAAGTATTTGTACATGAAAAGACATGTCTATAATATCGCATATCAAAAGTCCAAAATTGAGTTATCACTGTCAAAACTTCCCTTTTAAAGGAATGCATTGAGTGCTAAAAAATCTCTTTTTTAATTCACCAACTATACGTTATGCTACTGTCATTATAGCATTCAGTGCAAAGTTATGACGAAAAAATCATAAATGTCTTTATCGAAAAATTTAGATAAAGACATTTATGACTTTATAGAACTAGATGTGGGGGTCGATGTTTGGCTGTGGTATTGAAAGCACGTGTTGCTTATTGCCACAACCAAATATCGACCATTAAACTTATTTTATCTACAACTACTAGACATTGGTAAAATTGCGATAACGCAGCACTGCTATTTAACCAAGAAGAAGAACTAGATGTGCGTTATACTTAGCAATAAATCCTAACTAATACCAAAAATTCTTATAAGAATGTTTCAAATACGCTACAGAAACTAAAGGCATTTTGCTGAAATTTGACATGCAGTAAGCATAGACTCTGTATCAACACATAGGTAACTTTTAACCCCGGTATTGCCCCGGAAATGAATACTACGGTAGGGTGTCAAGCCAACTCCAGTTAGAAATAAAATACATCTAGTTTTTAAGCTCTCAGACCAGAATGACTTGCACAAATCCCCAATCAAATAAAACCCAGTAACCCAAAGTATGTTTGCAGACGAAAGGCATTTAATATAACTTGATATACCGGTACATACATAAATAATTTCCTACCCTGAGGCTTTCCGTGACTAATGCGGGAAGATATTCGAGTCTTGATGGAAATAGGTCATTTAAATGTATACATTATTCAGCGAGCCTACGGCTGTATTGTGTTTGAAATACGTGTTGACTTTCGGCGAATAATGTTGTACTATTAAGTTGGTGGAGTAATTATCTATGTGGTTTTCTTAGGTTCCTTCATAGTGAAATGTTGGTACTAGCTGTGTCTGGCGGTTTTACCCATGTTGTTCCCGTTCCTGGAACAATACCGGGATGCAAAGTAGCCTGTGTGGTAGTCTAGGGTATAATCTATCTATACCCTAGATCTATCTCGCGGAAGAGTCTGCGAAGGTACCCGGGATCCCCACTCACTGCGGCAGAACGATTAGAAACAGTGGGGTTTCGGTCGGTAGAAGTCCGACATAAACCGTGGTCCTTCTCCGAGGTCCATGGGTATCCTATGAGGATTTCCCCACTATAAAAAAGGGTATAATCTATCTGTATGCCAAATTTCAGACAAATCTATCAAGTAGTTTCTGTGTGAAAGACTCACAAACTTTTATAAACAATATGAGTAAGATGATTAAGACCTGTAGGTTTTATCATTTGTTTATGCCTAATATACTTTTCGTATTACATCTTATAATAATAATACTTTAAAACGAATATTAACATAAACATTTTATATCTTTTATAAAAACATACTTGTACATACAATACATAGCAACACCCACAGCCCATACTTATAATTACATACAATTATCTAAAGTACCAAACCTAAAAGATATGACCAAGCCTGACCTATAATTGCTATTCTAACATTATTATCAGCTACGTAACCAAAACAAAAGATTGTGGAAATATAAAGAGAATATATTATAATACACATACAAGCTAAACCCCCGCTATCTCGAAACTATACTCGTAAGCAACGGGCAAGTTCGAAGCTCAGTGATCCGAAATAAATTGTCCGCATCGACATGTTTATCAACAGCTTGAATTATTCTATTTCTTTTTCCCGCGCTGTCATTGATCTGTCCGCCATCTTGTGACCCAATCGCATATTAATCTTGAGCAAACGTTTCATGGCTACGAACTAGATTTTTTTATAGACTTGATTTATTCTAAACGATTATTGTATGTC
Source organism: Eurema hecabe (assembly GCA_026213755.1). Taxonomy (NCBI): domain Eukaryota; kingdom Metazoa; phylum Arthropoda; class Insecta; order Lepidoptera; family Pieridae; genus Terias; species Terias hecabe. The sequence continues at coordinate 302,090 of JADANM010001663.1, read as the reverse complement.
AGTGATAATGTTTGAAATGCTGAAACTTTGAATAAAAAAAATATTACGAATATAAGTTAAATTAACATAATCTAAAATTATTGCAAACTAGGGTTAATAGGAGAAATAGTCCTTTATTAGAATAGTATATGATAGTACATTAAAATTTGTCAATTAAATACAGAATCTTGACTGTCAGACAAACGCACGATAAAGTTATCTTAATGATAAGGGTCCGATTTTCCTCTTCAGTTGCGAAGTCCCAAAAAAGTAAAACTAAATATAGCTTTCGTCAATATGTGCCACGAATAATATTCATTTCTATTGGTGAAGGAATTCGTAAAATCGTGTCAGAAATTATTCCCTACAGTCTCGCAAACTAACGGCGTCTTCATACCACTACTATAGGTATACACGATATTATAGTAGGTACTAGCGACCCGCCCCAGCTTCGCTTAGAAATATTATGCATTTATTATACATATAAATAAATAAATAAAATAAAATAATTGTTTATTACTGTTATGAATACAAAATGAAGAAAATGCAATAAAATAGATAAACAGGAAAATAACAGCAAAGGGGGAGCTCAGCTTGTGCTACACTGAGTAGGATACTCTGTGTAGCGCTGGTTTTCAGCCTCCCCGTTACAGCAACGATTTTTTAAATCAGGTGGGACACGTGAAAACAAATATTAAATTTAATAAATTATAGAAAAAAAAGAAAAAAAGAAGAATCACAAATTTCAATTTAAATTTAGAATAATAAAAAATAGTAGTATAGGACTTACTTACTATACTTTCCTCTTGAATCACGCTATCTATTAAAAGATTATGAAAATCAGTAGCGAAGATTTAAACATTTAAGCATACATCCCTATATCCCTATATACGGAAAGAGAAAGCGTCATTGTTTTATACTATGTAGGTACTAGGTGTGCACGACACATTATAATCTCAAAAACAATTCTTATTCCCATCTGTATCTTACCGTCTGACGAGGGTGCTTGTCGCTGTGACAAAGGGAAATCGCACTCACTACGCCGACTTAGCCATGCAGAAACTGACCGACTCAGATCTACTTTTTACTAGAACGTACAATCATATTTTTCAAAATAATTTTGAGGCTTATTTTAAAGTCAGGAAATACATTCTTATACTTAATGTGCATACAAATTATCATTTGATTATATCTTACTAGGTATATATAATTAATTGAAAAAGTATCATATATAATTAGACCGTTATATTAATGACTCAATAGTATATTAATGCATTTAAAATAAATAAATTTTGACAAATCATATTAATTTCGAAATAATATTACATTAATGAAATATGCATTTTATTTATACATTATCAATTTTCTAAATACAATGAACATTTTTATAAATCCTATCAAAATAAGAAAGAGAAAGAATATCTAATTTAAACCACCTATGGCATTTAAAATTCAATGTAGAATGATTTACATGTACGAATTAGACATTATTTACGTTTAAATGTTTTTTCATACTAGGTGGAGAGATTCTAGAACTCAAGGCCCTATGGTGTTCCACCGTACTACCATACACGGTGTTCCACTATACTACAGGGTCACCTTGAAGTTGGGGATTTATCTTGTAGTTTCTTTGGCAAGGCAAAATCATCCCTATTAGTTCATTTGTAGCGACATCTACTAATGCGCCGAGTTCTGAAACGCGCGTACGATATTTGTTGGAGACTTAGCATTTATACAACTTCTCGACATCGAACCATCGGGGCCTAACGGTTAAAGTAAAGTTTACATCATCTTTCTTCCCCATACATTTTTCTTTGCTCCAGACAGCTCCGTGTGAACCAACTAGTCAATAAACTGGCCAGGTATTGCCCTCATTAAATACTGTAATAAAATATCAATAATTATACAGGAATATTAATGTAAGCTGCATATTTTAATTATTGTTGGTATTAATTAAATGAACGATGGAATCAAATCGAAAACTGTTTGATTGGTGAAACAGTAAGCTTGGATTATAATTATTGTGTATTTAATTAAACATTTTACAGTATGAAGGTATTTATTAGTTATTTATTTAATACTTTACATTATGAACACTTTACACAATACATTTGGGTAACCGACGGCCTTGTCTATCAAGAGTGATCTCTTCCTGGCATTCACGTCCTGGCTTAGTTGAAGAGATCAAAGTCAAAGTCAAAAGTATCTTTATTCAATTAGGCTACATATAGTAACACTTTTGAATCGTCATGGTATTACAAAACATTTACCACCGGTCCGGACGGCAGTTTCTACAGAGAAGCACCGGCTAGAAACTGACAGTTGCTCTTTTTAAAATAAGAACGTACAATTATAAATATTAACAAAAGCTCGACTAAATGTGGAAACATTTAAATCTACGAAAAACATGTATACGAATTTTGATGCGGGGACGTTCTATGTTGAGAAAATTGTCTTCTTACAAAATCTTTATACAATTTATATATGTTTTATTGCAATAAATAGATATAGATAGCCACTTCCATATATCTAAGGCTTTAAATAAATCTCAGGTTCCAATATGTATGCAAATTCATACATACACGTCGAGCACGTGTTAATATCCTGTTCTGAATAAAACAAGGCTTCGCACTGGCTTCGCTTGTATTTCCATAAGTACTGAAGTACCCATCGTCCGCAACCATATTTGCATGCTAATAATTGCGAAGGAGATTGTTTGTTCGTCTTCCTACTAATATGTATTATAAATGTGAAAGTCTGTGAGAATGTATGAAGTTTTTTTTTTATAATATGAAGAGAGGAGAGGAGCTGGACGCACTCCTGATGGTAAGAGTAACGCCAGCATGGCTATGGAGCCAATGCAGTGTGACCCGAAACTTTGCTATAAAGCTCAACTCCGGGCAGGGGTGCACTACACCGACGCTCCCCACTTTGAGTCATCAGATGTTGAGACTCATTGGCCCAGTAATTACGCTGGCTCCAGAGCCCTTCAGACCGGAGCACAGTGACATTTTACGTCACTGTTCAGGCGGTAGAATGTCTGGCACTGTGGGGTTACCCACTCAGTCGATCTCCTGCGGTCTTTTTCCCGGTATTTTTCCGGGAACGGGAACTACGCGGGTAATACCGCGGGGCACTGCTAGTAAGTTAATGATAATAAAAGTGTAACGTCGCGGTCGACTACAAAAATATTTTGTATTAATATTCTACATTATAAACATTTTCACACTAAGATTGAATTGATGTTCCTGAAATGTAGAAAAAACATGAATGTTTCGATTATTTTGGCCCCTTCAAGTAACAAGATATTATGTTATTTTGAATGTTGAAATTATTTGAAAAAAGAGTCCACTGAAATGCCTTGAAAAGAGATCCCCTTCTAGGAATAAACCCGTGAATACAACAATTGCCCTATCTAGAATATTTATATGTATTTAACTGAAAACTAACATAAAATTTTCCATACAAATTGAAGTACAAATTGGGTATCAAGTACAAAATACACTTAAAACTTGGTCTAATTTAACCAGGACATTTTATTATAAACTCCACGGATTATGACCATAACGGTGTTCTTGAAAATACAGTGTACCGGGTCTCAGAAATGTCAAAATATTAGATTTTTTTACATGGCAATAAAATCGACTTTTTTTAATTGAGAGGTGATTTTGGGGCCATTTTTATTTGAATTACAATTTACTAAGCACATCGTTACTACTTAAAGAAAACCAGACCATAACATAAAACAAGACGTTTATTAATACGTTATTAAATAAATGTTGCATGAAAAATAATTAATTTATTGAAATTTACAACAAGTCGAAAAAAAAATGTATAATAACCTTTTATTATATTTTTAACACCTCGTAGTATTATTATAATTTCAACACTAATTGTGGGCTAAAGGCACAAACAATATTTCAAATTTAGAACTTGCTAGTAGAAAAAAAGATTTAACAATCCCTTTGAAATATAGTCTGTGTCAGTGACGTCACGAATTCTAATCTCCCAGAGATCGCGATAACAATAATAGTTAACGATCCCGTAACGGCCGAGAAGTTTTTGCTTAATACGGAGGGTCGGAACTTTGACATTATGCCGGTCAAGATAAAGGGAATTGAAATTTTTAAGTTCTTGGGGTCGTTTTACTTTGGTTACTGAGAGTCCCTCGCGAGACCTGATTTCTGATATCTCCTTTAAGAAGGTAATATGTAATGTAGCTGTTGCTAGCTTTAACCGTATTAGAATAGCTATGAAGGTACTACATAGTTAGATAAAACTAATGTTTAGTGCACGCTTTTATATCGTCCCCTGGTACCTGGTACCTTATCACATCTAAACTGCTAATATAATCTTAATAAAATTTCACAATGTGACTAGATTTCTCAAAATGAACTCAGTTTATTATATGAAATAGGCTGAGTCATTGATGAGAATCATTAATAGTTATACTTATGGTACCCATTTCTTACAGGACGATAACTTTTCATTAAGAAAGAGGTTATGTCAGACTTGCAAGAAAGTTAGTGGATATAATTGTCCTATCTACTTAAATGTGCCCATGTTTCAGCACGCTCTCTTGGCCAGGGTACATGAAGACAAAGCATTCTACGTAAAATTAGCATACATTAATAAATAAAACAAATATATCCAAAGTATAGTAGATAATTGTAGCTACCAATTTTTTTCCACATCCCCAAAGCTGTACCTCAGAAATTCTGAAAGTATGTGAGCAAATTGAACATGACGTCACAATTTTGAGAGCGCCATGATACCATTTGTTGGCCCGGGGGAATGAATTCAATATCGACGAAATTTGGTAGCGTTTCTTTAGGCATAGTTTCAATGTATTGCAGAACTGAAATAAGATATATCCCTTGATTTTCCTTCGACGTATTGTTTCTGCTCAAAATTGGTGACGCATTTTGTTGGTTCCATATTATTTGTACTTAATAATTTTGGGCTTGAAAGAACTATATGCTTCTAGTATCAAATATTTCTAATTAATAGATCATCTAGGTGATTTCACTAATTCTCTAATGATTCTCTAATGAGAAACCTATAATAATTATGAAGGATTTCCAAGAACAGTTACATTATTAGCAACCTCATCTAATACATCTAATTAGAACTAATTCAATATATTCGGTGCAGAAGATAATCCTCTCTTCATGTGGAGAATTGCTTGTTAAGGTTCAAATACTTATTATATACTAGAAATCCACTATGTACTAGAATAAAAATATTTTCTTAAAAATATTAAATATTAATATTAAAATATATTCTTAGATTTTCTTAATTTATTAAGCCAGCAAAGTATTTAGAACGTTCGTATATAGCTTTGTGACTGTCTCAGAGTGAACGAAGATGCTCACCATATTTTGATGAACGTAACAGAGTAATCTCTGTTACCCGGCACCGAACAAAAAAAAAACAATTTCTTTTACAAAAAAATAAAAACTTGCCTATTTAAGAACAATGCTTTAATTCCTATATTCCATCTCAGCCTATATTTATTTGCAACGAACGAACGCATTGCTATTAAAAGCTAATGATCATACATATCAATGGATCCTATTTAGAATTGCCTCGTAGTACGTAGATGCATTCAGACCAACTTTGAACGGAAACTATGAAAGCAAATATTGATATTAGTATTGGGGTTTATTCAGACGGTATCTTTTAATCAGACTATTCCTTGTTTAATCGTTAACGTACGTATTTATAAGCATTCGCTCTGATTATATTTTTTAAATAGCAGGTATATTAATAGCTGTGGAAAATGAGAACTAGGTGTTTTGTTATTTATAGAGGGGCTACACAGTAAGAGATTTGTCTATCAGTAATTAAGCATCTCCAATTATGGTCAAAAAGATTCTAACGATTGCATTGACGCCATTAACAAAATGGAAGAGAAAAAAAAGGCAATAGAGACTACAGGAGTTTTCCAATTATATAATTAGTGCACATTTTACGGCATAATGCTTATCGTTATATGTTTCAACTACAGCAACGATTCGCATAGTGCGAGTACTCTCAAGCTAAAACAAATTCACATTCCAATAACTCCTACCATAATTCAACATTATGCGCCACTGAGTCGCACTATAGTAGTGGTACATTTATTACAGTTCTTAACAATGTCGACTTACTTGGAGTAAAAAAAGGAGTTCTAATATTGCAAAAACGCGATACGCTGACGAACATAAAGTGGAGAAAAATCTCAACTGAACTTGAATAAAAAGCCCAAATAAAAATCATACTCAAATACGATCAGTTTTGATTAGGATTCAAAAGGATTTATTCACAAAAGATCCATTTCTATCTCGAAAATAAAACCCTTATTTTAATACTTAAAATATAAAATTCCCCGAGCACCAATAAATAGTCTCGAATCATCTAAAGTGGTTGGGATCTTAAATAAAATTAAGTCAATTACTCGAACTGCGTTTAGTCTAGAAAAATGAGGGAACGACTCCCTAATGGCAATTCATGGGTTCCAAGCCATTCCTTCTTATCAGAGCTCTTACCTCCTTAAATAAGGACAGTTAGGTAGCTCGGTGCTCTGAATAAATTATTAAGGATAAAATACTTAGTCTCCCGAGTAAACGGTCGTAATCTTTAAAGGTTATAACGTCAAATATTTATGTTGAGCGCCGCTGAATTTTGCGATGGGGAGACGTCAATTATTCTGTGGTAATTGAAATGCTGATTTGTTTTATTATTTTCCATTATTATAAACGATAAGGTTTTAGAGTATGGTAAGATAGTAACTCTTTTAGGCAAAAACTATTTAGTGGATTAATTGGAAATTTGGCATTGGCGTGGCGAATTTCCAATTAATAGGTCTTCTTCCAAGTGGATAGCGCTCTTACCAGAGCGGACGTGGTCATTTTACGGGTGTTGGTGGCAAGCTTAACAGCACGACTTCACTCCCGCCTTTCTCGTGCATTCGTGAAGAGATTGATTGTTTACTGCCGCTCTAATTTGGTCTGTCCAACTGTCTGTCATTAATAAGTCAGATGACTTTTATTCCTTCGACTAAAACTATACCCTGGATACATTTTTGAAGAACATTGATATTTTATAAATAAGTTTCGATATGGAAGGCAAGTAAGCAAAGGTGCGCCTATAGTATGCGACTATTCTACCAAATGGATAATAGCAATAAGATAAAGCATATAAAAATATGCCTCATATCAATTAATTTGCTATTAGTAAGGTAAGTTACACATCCTTTTAATTCTCTGTTCAAATTTGAATGTTCATAGTTATTACGATCATCAACGGGCTTGCCTACATCAGGGCATGTCTGTCTAACAGATCTGGAAAACTCATTCATACATAATCAAATCATTCAATCATTCAAAGATGGCCTGGTAGGTCCATCTTGTAGATGATATTTAACAGCAGAACTAAGAGTTCTATAGTAACATCTTGGTTCAAAATTCAAACAAACACAATAAATAATGAACATAACACAGAAATATTTAAATTAACCGACAAATCATGACATGTCGGCAACGCGGGAACACGATAATTAATTATGGGGACGGTTAGAGAAATTCCCGTTGTTCGCGCGAGCATAGAATTTGTAACTTCGCTAAACTTTATAATAATATAGAGAGGAATGTTAGCTATGCATTCAATGTATCGGTAAAGTAGGTATTGTTTGAATTATTAATACACAAAGCAGTAGTGAAAGGTTTTTTGTTTAGACCAGTACATTTAGTAATAAAATATACTGTTATTTCAGGACATTGAAAACAAGTTAAACACTAACCAGTATTATAAAACCAGAAGAACTTTATGACCGTGTAATGTTAGCATAACTCACCAGATAGTTTAATTGGTCATATTTATTTTATAACTAAATTACAATTACTTATTTCTATGATAAAAAATTATTAATGTATTTATAAAGGCTAGGAAAAAAATATATTCGGAATATTAACTTGTGATTTTTAATATATCTTATTTTTTATAAAAGGTTACCCACTCCAGAGCTGTCGAGCGACGAGTGGTCAATGGCGGCGATGAACACTCCGTTTTTCGAACACTTTCTGTTATACCTATTAAAATAAACTAATATTCTTCGCCGCATTCACTTTAAGTTTTTAAATATTTTAAAAGCCAAATTAGTCAGGCCGTAAGAGTAAACAAAAAATGATATACGCCTATAATAATATCTAACCAAAACGCTATAAACAATAAACCCAATAAACAGATCTCGAATAAAGTCCCCCTTATTTCAAAAGCACTTAATATAATCGCATCAAATCCTCGAAAAACAGGAAACCCTTAATCCACGTCATTTAACGCAAATGCAAGATATTAAGTAACACAGACACAATAAGTTATGTATTGAGAAATTCTAATTAACATTTCTACGGTTTCATTCACTTAAATTTATACTCTATGCCTCTGTAATACAGAGTAAAATTATCTATATAATCTGTGGTGAAACGAGGCAGTGTTTTATTCAGCTGTCAAAGTTTGTCAGGAACTGCGCGCGAATTTCAAATCCACGGAATAATGAGTTTTAGATTAATTTGATTCATTGTGATGAATTTGGTGGGAAACAGCTTATTATATTGTGCTTTCAGACGCTGAATGTTACTTTAAGACAAAATTATACAGTTAGAAACAATTAATTATTTTATTTTTTAATTTAATTTGAATAATTAAATATAGGGGCATTGAAATGTTTCGTTATCATCTGTTATAATTTAAATTTTAATAAATATGTTGCTTAAAATTATAGTCTACGCATCTGTAGCACAGATTAAAAATATTTATATAATCTGTGGTGAAACGAGGCAGTGTTTTATTCAGCTGTCAAAGTTTGTCGGGAACTGCGCGCGAATTTCAAATCCACGGAGTAATGAGTTTTAGATTAATTTGATTCAATGTGAAGAATTTGGCGGGAAATATTGACAGTTAGCTATATTGTGTTATTATGTTTACGCTCTTACTCTTAGCGAGAAAATTAGTAAAATCAAATAAAAAAATATTTTTGTTTTCTTTCCTTTTTAATTGGATATTTGAAAAAAATAAAATTACGAAAATTAAAACATAGTCTTATATTTTTTTTACAACAAAAAATTCAAAAAAAAACGCTAAATAACAGTTTGTTGGAGTATTTAATTATAAGTTTTTGGTTATAAACCTAAAAACTTATAATTAAATACTCTTATTATACATCTATTTATTGCGTGTTAATTGATTTGCGTGTAATATCTTAAGCCATGTAATGTAGAATGACAGGTCATGTCAAAATCGGCTTATATAGATACTTTGAATACCAATTACAGAATTTCTAACAAAACTACCCACAAATTTCCTTTTGTGAAAATATTAGTACAGATTAATCTTCAAAAATTCTTGTCGTCTAGCGAAGTAGAATCAAAAATTGATTTCCCGATACAAATAAATTCTATATGAAAATTTCCAAGGTTCCCCTCCGGCTTCGAAGAGAATAAAGCCGGCGTAAACTGGTGTTTGTTTTCATAAAATTGCAGCCGCAAACTCGTACATAAAAGGCAAGAAATATAATGTTCTAAAAATAAAATGGACTCGCAGTAAATTTTTACTTCAACTCTGGGTTGTGTTTCGCTTGGCGCTCATTTTTTGTCCCAAATATTATTATTTTTTTAAATAACCTCAATAAAAGGATGATTTCTTTTAATTCGACCGTATATGCTTTTTTATATACATGATCTCCGGTCTTAAAAGCATTACAATAATGAAGGTTGTATTTTGTATTTGTTTATGGTACTTCTTAAAAAATGTTAAGTTTAACTCGTTACCGATTTTATTTTAAAGCGATTCTCACAAGGCAAAGTTTAAATCAGATTGAAAAAGGCAAGTTTGAGTAATAAATAACGTAGTTAGTTTGATTTATTATTAGTACATTTTATTGAATAAATACATTTTTTTTAAATAAATACTAATCATTCAGTTAGCAAATTCATAATAACCGTATTGCTAGGAATTTATATTTTAGTTCTCTAATTATAATACACACACAAGCTAACACCACACGCAAAAAACATAACCCTCCCTTAAAAAGTCGGATACAAAATGTAAGGCCCAATAGGAACAAAGCAGGGCTGTTTCATTTAATTTATGTCCGCTAAGCCTGAGTGCACCGCGCTATGCATATGTGAGTAAATCTTCGAGTTAAGCTTATTGTGAGTTTCGCTTTTATGAGTTTTGTAGACACGATACGAGCTGTTAGATTAGTGAGCTGCGAAAATACTTTTATATAGTAGTAAATATGTCTAGCAAACGAGTTCTAAATCGCGCTTACGATATTAATTCGAATTATAGCATATATTATTTAACTTTTATTAATTATATTGGGGTATATATCGACGTTTTTTAAAATGTGAGTATACCTTAGAGTTAAATTTATTTGAGTTTCGATTTTATGATTTTTGTAGACAAGATACGAGCTGTTAGATTAGTGAGCTTTGAAAAAAATTTTAAATGTAAGTGTAGAAAACGAGTTCTGAATCGCGCTTATGACACTTATTCTTTAGAAATTGATATTTCAGCCATATAATGGAGGTAATCATCGACTTATTCTGTACAAACAATTTTTTAAATAGTAGTAAATTTTGAATTAAGCTTATTGTGAGTTTCGCTTTTATGAGTTTTGTAGACACGATACGAGCTATTAGATTAGTGAGCTGCGAAAACACTTATACATGTGTAAATGCGTCTTAAAAGCGTTTAGAGTAATTTTGTCTACGTATTGAAAGTAATTGTCGACTTTTTCTGATCGTACAGTTATTAAAAATATTATGTACCTATATAGGAAAATATCTGACGCTCCTAAGTTGGTCACTGTAGTAATAATAATAAACTTAACAATTATTATCAAGCGTATAAAATATATCCTTAATTCAGAAATTAAAATCAAACTGTGCTCCTTTTTCGCATTTAAAACAGCTAACAGAAAAACGGGAGGCAATTTTTTGTCTTGAAATTTGCTGACCTTCCAAAAAGTAGCGTCAGCAAAAAATCCGATTCACATTGTTGTAACCAACGTAACCAATTAGTTAAGGATCGTATGTTACTAAAAAGGGAAAACAGAAGAGTAGCGTAATTTTAAAATTCATAGCCAGATCGCAAGCCTAGCAATATAAATGCAAATTCCATACATTCGTTCGGATCGCGATAACGAAAACGGTAAAATGGAAACGTTGTACCGTTATTTTTAAGTAACTGGAAACAAACGATGTCTAGAATAGATATTGTAACGCCTTCATGCCAAGTAAGAGAATTCCTTCGAGAAAAATCTCTTAACAATATTATTTTTGTCAACTGCGCAAATGATCAGATTCCAAATGTTTTTGCCAATTCGAGTAAAGATTACGGGAATGTATTACTCCTTTATACTAACTTTATGAATCTATCGTATTTGTTTTAAAAGTAAAGAACTGTATTTAAGTAACTGGATTTTTACGAAAAAATAATCCTAATTCAAAGCAAAATATGCTGTAACAAGGAAATTAGGTAGAAACGTTAGAGCTATACATTGTAGCATTAGGAAATGGACCGGCTTGAATTACAATACTTTAAAGAAGGCCAGCGTCTAACTGACAAATCTTAGGGGAGATATCACTGCGTTGTGTATTTTAAAGATTTGCAGCGCTGTCAGTCAGTTTTTCATAGGCTTACCATCAGGAGAAACTTCTTATCAGTTGGTCGCTCACCATAAAAAGACATTATATCAAGTTTCATATAGTAAGTGTAACCATTGAAATCTACATAGTGATTTATCCGTCTTGTATTCCCTTCTATATTCTATAGCTCTTTTTTTAAAAACCCGTAATAGGTTAGGTCTTGAAGGTCAAGGTCAAAGGTTTTCGCTTATAATCAAGTGACCTGCTTAGTTGAATACTTACATATAAAACTTTGAATAAACTTTTAAATTCCTAAAGTAAAGGTTCATAATTTTTTAGCTGGCAACAGGCAAGACCAAAAAGATATAGACTAGTGTCTTAACGAAGAGCCAAATTATAAATGCTCATTAAAATTTCGTCGTACATTTTCTGCAACATATTTAAAATTATACATTTCTTAATTAGGGTTCATCCTTACAGCTTTTACGTTGGCTAATGCATTTTGCAGTTTTAATAAGAATATATAGAATGTTTTAATTTGTACGCTTGTACATTTTTGTGCAGCTGTGGTCTTTAAAAGGCTAGAGTGCTGAATACTTCAGCGAGATGGTGCTTTTTATGTTGTTTAGTAGATCGTAAAAAATAACACTTACAATTACATCATAAGTCCATATCATTATGGAAAAACTCTTCTACTGTCTGTCTGTCTATTCGTGACAAAATTCAAAGACGTTAATAATCCCTTTCGAATTATGATACTCATCATTTTGCATTATCATTGATTAAATGTGCAATTGCTTTAACTCCAAATGACAACGCAAATACTCCTTTAAATTTCCAATCAAGGTAGAATAGTTTAATAGGTAATTCTAGAGAGCACGTAACGTGTAAGCATTGAGTTCTGGAATGTTCTATCAGCTCCCAAAGAACATCGGAATCCAATAAATTCGCTAGAACGCTGAAAGAAAATATTATTTCAAGTACCTTACAATCGCGATGGATACAGTTTTTTTATTAGTCCGAAAACAGTAAGAAGCTATCTTTTGATGTCAATATCATTTTGACGCTTTATTACAATTATTTTCTATAGTTTATAATCTATCTAAAAATAAGGTTAGTTCACATTCCTCGAATACCTTACTAACCTTTTGGTTAGTGATTTTTCTGTCTGTCCCTACATACTTAAATCTTTAAATCTACGCAAACAATTTTTATGCGGTTTTTTTAATCAGAAAGAAAGATTCAAGAGAATGATTTGAGTGTATAAAACTGTGTTAAATGCGGCTAAAACCGCGTGGTACGGCTAGTATATTATAGTCTTAACAATATATGTCTCTTGTTTGTGTAACTCGTCAGAAATGACGCAAATAAATACATTTCATATTTTCCGAGCGAAGGCTTCAAAGCTGTTACTATTTATACGGATTACTGGCGATACGTGAAATCCTTTTGTTGAAAAAATCTTATTTCTTGTATTTACGGCTCGAGTTTACGATGAGCTTTCGTTGACCCCTTGTGTTGGGCTAAATTATAAGCGACAACGATAGTTGTATTTTTACAATTTATTTTTACAATAATAACAAGTTCAGACAA
>JADANM010001663.1:272768-286957 GCA_026213755.1 Eurema hecabe | reverse complement strand
GTTGTATTTTTACAATTTATTTTTACAATAATAACAAGTTCAGACAAAAAAATTTAGGGATAGCTATATAACAGATGCTTTGCGGAAAAGGTAATTTGTTAGATTTTATTTTTTTTTTGTTCTTATGTTTTATTACTTATAATAGGAAATAATTCGTACGTATAAAAAGAGAACACTTTAAAACAGCTACGTTTGTTAGCGCTAGATAGGGGTAAAACAACAAATGAAGTATGGATATCGAATGTAAATACATATAATCAATAAAACTAGAATTATAAGTAAAAATATCTAGTGTGAGAAAACTTTAGCGTTTGAAACCACTCAAAACGCCACAACTTTCAACACACGCTGCTCGATGACGTCACGTCACTCAAAAGGCGTCCGCATAAAATGTGCATTAGCGCGAACAAATAAATGCTCTTATCCCTTGCTCGAGCTTGTGGAAATGTGACACATATTTTTCATCTGTAAATGCAATACAATACATAGCAACACCCCAACCAAATATTATTATAAATTACAAATATCTAGTCTGAGAAAAAGTTCACGTTTGAAATAACTCAAAACGCCACAACTTTCAACACACGCTGCTCGATGACGTCACGTCACTCAAAAGGCGTCCGCATAAAATGTGCATTAGCGCGAACAAATAAATGCTCTTATCCCTTGCTCGAGATTTGTGGAAATGTGAGCGCGTTATAAATCTCACTTGGTTACAACTTTGTTTAAAGTCACTGCTTGTAAGCGCTGGCTGGAAATGTGTTATACTCGTACTTTTGACGGTAATATTTTTGATATTTTCATTCCCTGTTTTATAGTTCTGTGAAGATATTTTATTGGTATTGTTTTGAATGGGTTTTTTGATAATTGAACGTGTTGATGTACGTGGTGTAAATTGACACATTTAAACTCAATTCTTAAATTTCTGTTTGATTAAATAATATAATTGTATTTTTAATCCTGAGATTAGGAATACTTACTGATAAAGTACAATCACAGAGTTTTAAACAAAAAAATACTTAAGGTAGTTAAAACTGATTTACTAACATTTTTTTTGTTCTATGGTGTTAAGTGGTGAGACGAGCTGGACGCCCTCCTGATGTTAAGAGAAACGCCAGCCCGTAACCCATGTAGTGCTACCCAGAACTTTGCTCCGGGCAGGGGTGCACGACTTTGAGTCATGCCATGTTAAGACTCATCAGCGCAGTAATCACGCTGGCTATAACACCCTTCACACCGTATTCAATAATAAAAACCAGGTTATTTGAAAAGTCTATTGAAATTTAAGACTAATTTTAAACATTTAAATGGAATAATGGATTGTATGTGACCCTGTCGCTTTTAGGGCGACCTTTTAAATTCGTCCGCCTTACCTAGTCGCTATTGGGGTCGCATTTTACATTTTATTTTATATAATTTGCTCTATAAATCCCAATGGTTCTTAATTTCAATCATTATTCAGAGTTTTAGGTTATGCCAGTGTATAGCCTAATTTATTTTAAGCTTTCTAGATTGAAATAACTCAGGTTTTGAAGCGATTTAAAATAAGCGTTTTTGTTTTGTTATTTCTCCCAAGTAAGTGCCTGTTCAACTTTTCTTGTAGTTACATAAACATAATTCATATATATTTACAATTTCAGTTCCAAATTGCATGTATGAAATGACTTGTATGTTTTCTGGAATGAATCGCAATTTAGCTATAAGACTATTATTATTATTAATAATAATAATAATAGTAGTAGCCGTAGTAGTAGTAGTAGTAGTAGTAGTAGTAGTAGTAGTAGTAGTAGTGGTAGTAGTAGTAGTAGTAGTAGTAGTAGTAGTAGCAGTAGTAGTAGTCTCAAAAACTTGTGAACTAATTTTGAAAATTTCCAACTTTTAGACAGTCACAGCCGTGAATTTCATATCCAGATTCCAAAAGAACCTTTTGTTAAATGCTTGTGATAACCATGTTTACCAAAAGACAACGATAGGCTTAGATAATTATTATAATTATCTAAGCCTAATAACAGTTGATATCCTGTATTAACACACATACTTTATACCCCGGTATCACTCCGGGAATGCGGGGAACCGGGAAGCTTCCTGGAATGCTCAGTATTTAATTACACGAACGAATATATCTGAAAACAAGCTAAACATTCGGACCATACCTGAACCGGTTCCCTAATTGAATTCAGCATATTATTGTTCTAAGTTCTAATAGCTTGAATAGCTTCGTTCCAGCTAAACTATGTTTTGTGCCTATCTGTTGTAGGTACGCCGAGTCATTCGCGTTAAAATTCGATTTACTTTGTGTATGATAATCAAATATAGCTTACTAGCTGTTGCTCGACGCAAAAAGAGGGGTGTTATAAGTTTGACGTGTCTGTCTGTCTATCTGTCTGTGGCATCATAGCTCCCGAACGAATGAACCGATTTCAATTTAGTTTTTTTTTTATTACACGTGCTTTACGGACCAGTGTTTTTAGACTTGTTTGATGAAAATCGATTAAGCGGGTTAAAAGTCGGGAAGGAAAACCGAATTTCTGCAAATATGGTCAATTGGGGTATCAAATGAATAAAATGACTTGTACATCACAAAAAACAACAACTTTTATAAATTTGACGTATCTGTCTGTCTGTCGGGGGTTTTTAAAAATTTTCAATTTAATATTATTGTCATAAAGTATGGTCAGCAAAACCCATTTGCTGATGACAATTTTGAAATTTAATTTGGTATCAAAGTTTCGCTATCAAAATACTTGAATAATCCGGTTAATATAGGGTTAACTAGATAGCGGTGGTTTAAAGATCCCCTACAGTCGCATTTGACCTTTTGTTAGGCCGAAATGGCTGTGGTCCAAGTGATAGGATTTTCTTCATAACTTTGATTTAACTCTAAATTGGCTTGCTTAAGTTTAACCAATAAAAAACACTTTAATGGTCTTTTTATTGTTTATTTAGTTATTTATTGGTGTAACTTTGTAAATAAAAATTGATTATATGAATTATTCTTTAATATATAAAACCACCTATTATACACATGTTTAATACAAAATAATTTCATAAACCAATGATGACTATATAAACGATTATAATGATATATTCATTTATTCATGAATATCAATTTTTTTCCAATGAGTCTTAACATCTTGAGACTCAAAGTGGGGAGCGTCGGTGTAGTGCACCTCTGTCCGGAGTAGCTTTAGCAAAGTTCCGGGTAGCACTGCACTGGTTATGGGCTGGCGTTTCTCTTAACATCAGGAGTACGTCCAGCTCGTCTCCCTACTTCATCGCATAAAAAAAAATATCATTATATCATTATAGTGTCATTCAGTCTCCAATCGCAAAAGCCTACCACAAGCACCGTTCTCATTCCCAGAGTCCAGTTGACATCGTTGGAAGGTTAATTCAGTCCGCTTGGATAACTCCATTCAGTGGTAGTTTTGAATCGATGCCTTTCCTAATCGCCGGGAAGGCCTGATTTCGGGATTTAATTGGGTCCATTTAACAAAACTTTGACCGTGTTTCACTTGGATTTTGACTTAAATGTACTCTTAGGGTGAGCATCAAAATGAGAACCGATTTATTGATCGAAAAAATCCGTTTAATTTAATATTTATAAATTTCTTTATTGGTTCTGTCTCTGCTATCTGTACAATTATTATAAATCTATTAATAATTTCTCATTGAACTCTGTTTAATGATTTTTGCGTGAAGTTAATAAACACTTGCTTTATTATAATTTAGGTATTCTTTTATTGCGTAAACAATAACAAAATAATAGATGTTTATTAGATCTGTAGTGGGGTAGTAGTAGAGGGGCGACAATAGTGGGGCGACCGGAACACATGCAACAATGTTGCTGTTGTGTGCCGATATATAACATATGAATGTTTCATAAATATTATCAATTTTACTCATAAAGTAATTTTACCTATTTGAAACTTGGTCTACGTCACAA
Organism: Eurema hecabe; assembly: GCA_026213755.1. Classification (NCBI taxonomy): domain Eukaryota; kingdom Metazoa; phylum Arthropoda; class Insecta; order Lepidoptera; family Pieridae; genus Terias; species Terias hecabe. The sequence goes on along the minus strand of JADANM010001663.1, from coordinate 283,011 downwards.
TAATATAGAATTATAGGCATAAGAAATATACAATTATGCTTTCTAGATGCAATTTGCGGAAACCATGCCATTAGGCCGAAATAAGCTGGCTTATTCCCGAATAGTTCCACCGTCCTTCAGAAAATAGCTAACCAATAAAAATAGCATTTCGTTAGAGATGTCATTGCCTTTCGTGCTGTTACTGGGGGCGCTATAGGCCTTTATTTTATATCACATTTTAAACCTTCTATTTTTTGTTTGTATAAGTCCATATCTTTTCTTATTTTTCAATTTTACTTCTTTAATCTTTTTGTTGGTTGGTTAGACGCTTAACATTACACCAACCTTTTAAAATATAATATGCATAGCATAGAAAAATAAGTAAACTATAGCATATTAACTCTGTCTATATAATAAAAGAAAGTCGTGTTAGTTACACCATTTATAACTCGATAATGGCTCAACTGATTTGGCTGAAAATTAGTGGGGATATAGTTTAGAACCACGAGAAGGACATATAATACTTTTTATCCAGTTTCCAGGGGAATAATTTTTTTTATGAAAGTAAACGCGGACGGAGTCGCGGGCAACAGCTAGTAAGTGCATGTACAGAAATATATATATATATAGACGTTCATACGAATACGTCAATTTAATTTTCCTTCAACCGCAAATATAACGTTCGGAGTAACAACTAGTCGTAGACCACTTAAGTATAATCTGAAAGTATTAAATCGGACGAAGATTACAGCCAAAGTAACAAGATGACGAGCCATCATTAGTTCTAACACTTGAAAGACTTCGACTTAAGTCCTGCTCCAACGACGACGATCAAAAAAGAACTTTACAACTAGCTGTTAAGGTATAATTTTGATCGAAATAATGGGATTTTTCGGGATCAATCATTTGAACTTCTGGCGAAGTTTGTAATTGCATTACATTGGTAGCCTGACAGCGAATTCAGCGTTTTTTGATTGAACACATTACTGACCCCTTTTAAATTGTAAGTGATATTAAGTTACTGTTATCAACATTGAAATGATAAAAAGATTTTTAACCCAAATTCTTTCGCATAATATAAATGCCTCTATACTTTTAAGTTACCAAAATGACTTTACTTCGGCACTGAATTTTGCATCCCAATAAATAAATAATTTCAGGACATTTATACACAGCGCCATCTAGTTCCAAGCTAAGCAGAAGCTTGTGTTATGGCAACTAGATAACGGAATAAATTACATATTATACGAGTATATACTTTTCTTTTGTAAATACACACATACAATACATAGCAAAACCCAGAACCCTGAAAAATATAAATGTAAATTACAAATATATTCTTCCGTTGTGGGGATCGAATCCACGACCCTTCGCGCAGAAAGCAGTTGTTCTACCACTGCGCCAAGCGCTCGTTAAACTGAGGGAGCGGATTCCATATGGTGGTAATGTTGTATAAACTGTTGTTAACAAAGGTTTGCAAAGGACAATTGAGTTAAGACAGAAGTTATACCATTATTGAGGACAGATATTATTCGATTGTAGACTGAGCTCCACTATTTGTTTAGGCTCGAGAAATTATGCAACCGAATATTAATCTTACCTTTTGTTTAGTTTGCGGAGATCCTACATATATTATAAACGCTAACTTGTGAATATGTATGCAAGAAGATTAGTTGCTCTTTAACGCAAAAACTACTGAATGAATTTGGTTGAGATTTTGCATGCAGGTAGATTAAAACTTTAATTAACGCGTAGGATACTTTTCAATATGGTATTAAAATGTGAATGAAAACTACGTGGATGGAACCACCAGGCATAACTAGTTTAAAAATATTTGAACACACGTAATAGTCCATATTAAACCATACTAATATTATAAATGCGAAAGTAACTCTGTCTGTCTGTCTGTCTTACCATCACACTTAAACTACTGAACAGACTAGAACGAAATTTGGTACACAGATGGTCTAGGCCTGGGGAAGGACATAGGCTGCTTTTTTTAAATCAACCCCCATAAGGTTGCGCGGGGGGGTTGAAACTTTTTATAATTTTACGCTTTCACGGCCAAACCGCTGAACCGATTGTAATGAAGTTTGGTACACAGATGGTCTAGAGTCTTAGAAAAAACATTGGCTACTTTTTATCTGAAAAAAAGGGCTATAAGGGACCCCATCCCCCCTGGATGGGGTCAAAGTTTATATGAAAGTATACGCGGACGGAGTCGCGGGCAACAACTAGTAGGAATATAATACTAATAGGAGTAGTTGGCATGATAACATAGTATCATCCCTGTCGATGCCTAAATATTCAATTGACTAATAAGAAATAACAATAAATAAATTATATTAAAATTACTTCTCAAACCAGCAACAAATTCTTAAATAACTATGGACCTTATTAAAATAATCTGGTTACCTTGTCTGGGACCATTGGGTCTTTCATCTCTGTCATCTTTCCTACTATAAGGCCGGCAACACACTCGTGACATCACGAGTGCTCATGGACGGCGCTGATCATGGCGCCATCAGTTGACGCGCCAGTTCGTTTGCCCCCTATTATATATTTTTTGTGCATATCTGCATTCAGTCCGTTAACTATAAGCAGATGTCTTGTGTGAAAGTTTGGCGGGACCGAAGTGCCCTCCAGCGATAGACACCTCATCTGTTATCATCTGTCGCCAATTGTCTGTATATCATGGCGTTTCAGTCAAGCGACTTAAACGCCCTGTTATAAAAAAAAACTGAAAAATCCGAATACAAAAAAATTGACGACTGTTATTTGCTTTGTAACCAATTTAATCGCAAATTGCAATAACGAAGCGTCCTCCACTCGAGTTCAGTATTCATAATATTTTTCGCGAACAACTTCACATTTGAACTCGAATTACAATGGAATATTTGCTGTAATTATGAGTATCATTAATAGCAGACAACTGAAATTGGAATTCGATTCTCGTTCTAAAATTATATGAAATTTTAACTTTTTATTCCTGTAGTATCAAGAGAGTAAAATGAAATCTGGTTTTTGATTATTATAGTTTATCACTCCCTTTCTCTCTCTCTCATTGTCTCAACCAATAATTTTTGGTAGAAGATCCAGAGACAGTTTGTGCGAATTCTACACCTACATCAAAAACTTATATATAAGCATAAAAAAGCCTAAAAAATTAACAGTTGCAAGCTATAGCACCCAACAAGACATTTTTTAAGTATCAATTTTAATATAAATTGGAATTAAAAGTTTAGCCGTAACACAGAATTAGCCCTATTCAAATGAATCTCTAAATCATTGGACTTAACACTATATATAGAAAAAAACATAGAATAAAACTTATCACAACATACCTAGTAAGTAGGTATGTAATTTTAATATTTTAATGACGACGTGTTAAAAACTCATTTGCACTAGTATAATAATGGAAATTAAAACACAAAGGGAGCCAACTATTATATTGGCCAAGTTAAATAATGAGCAGGGAATAATTCATGGAATAGAATATTCCGCTTCTAAAATGAAAACAATGGAATTGCGGCGACATGGCCGTTTGTTGGAAAAACCATGCCTTACTTGATAGTTAATTAACTTAAAAATATTATAAAAGCAAGTCTTTGTTTAACCAAGCTTTATGGGTTACAAAGAATTTAAAATTCATCCGTATTTTAAATTCGAAAGTCACTGTTTCAAACTGTTTTGGTATTTTTGTACATTTACTCGTACTTCTTAATTACTCAGAAGATTTTAAAGAGTAATTATTATCATATAAATAAATTATTAATATTTTTATAGGAATGTCTCCTTAGATATTCAATTTTTTTGTAATTCGAACAAAGCAAGATGTTTCTTTCGAATTATGATGCCACGAATAATTAAAATAACATTACACTCTTAAACCTTAAATAAAAGTCTTATAACAAACTCTTGAATATTATAGGACTATTTTTCTTACGACACTTGAAAACTCGCTTACGAATGACTACGTTGACAGTTGGACAGCTGACTACCCGACCAATTTTAAAAGTGCTTTATATACCGAGTGCATTCTAATTGGTAGTAAACACTGCGTACAAAAATACACTTCTTTAATTTTTCCGTATAATAAAAGTTATATGTCCTTCATGTTATTTAGTACTTTGGTACTAAAATTTCATCCGCTTTGGTAAATCTAATTAATGTCTAAAGCAAGTCTAATGACTCAGTCAGACTCAAAATCAACAGTTCCAATCAGGATCAATCCCGGATTGGATAGATTTAACTGATCAGGCAATAAGCTCTAAGCTTTGGGCCAATGTGTGTCTGAAATACCCAGGTTTAAATCCTGTGTCAATCGGCTTACGCCTGATCACGGAAGGTGTTTGTTTTAACTGCATATACTAACTGTGATTGCGTTCTTAAATCAATTGGTTATTTCGAACTATTCGAAATATTTTTTTATTTGACACGAAGTTCCAGAACTAGTCAGTTTAAATAAAAAAAAAATTGTTTACCTGTGCATAATGTTGTAGACTTCAAACATTGAAACACCATAATTATACCTTTGAGTATACCTATAAGTCTGAGATGATGTTGTACATTTTAAGCATTGCACTTACGAGAACACGAAAGGAGCGCCTTAAGGTTTGAGAAATGGAAAGATTTAGAAACCCCGTCCCCTTGCCACGTCAATCTAGTTACATGGTAATCAAAGCTTGTGTTAGTCCAACTATACAATGCATAATATGGCATTAACTATATACTTTTCTTTTATTCTTACGTACATATATAATACATGGCAACATCTTATTTTTCTTTTGTACGTTTTTTAGGTACATAATATATAATACATAGCAACCCCTAAAAGTCCTTTTTCAGTGTGGGGATCGACCCCACAACCTTTGGTGCCGTATGTGTCAGGATTTGGATGTAAGAGGCTCCTGAAAAACAGTCTTTACTTTCGTGGGAGCCTGGGTTTTTGTCAATCACCTTATTATGGAAGTAAAATATTATTATTATTATTGCACTAAATAGCGTTCTAACTCTCTAATAACGTAAACGTTTGGACACCAACCAAATAGCAAGGCCCCTCATTAGATCTAGCTCGCGCTAAAAGCTAAGGCGTAATGAGTACAAATTTATGTACAGTGCCTTTCTGTGATTCATTAGCTCTGAGCAAAAAGTGCGCTGCGCCTGGAAACGTGGGTGACCATGAGTTAGGTAAGCTTGATAAATTAATTTATGTATCTTTAATCAATCCTTTGATCCTAAAAAACTAGACAAATAAATGAAATGTACGTGTGAATTGCAGCCTTATCACTTGAAGTGATTTCTTGCAGGCGTATAGTGTGTGGCTTCTTTCTTTCAAGTTTCACATAGGGTATTGAATAACACAAATATTAACTAGCTGTTGCCCGCGAATCCACCCGCGATGACTTATATAAACTTTGACCCCTGTATAAAATTTGGAGGGGGATGGGGGGGTCAAAACCCTTTTTTACAGTTAAAAAGTAGCATTACATGTCATCTCTCAGGTTCGGTTCAGTAGTTTTGGCGTGAAAGCGTAACAGACAGACAGACAGAGTGACTTTCGCGCTTATAATATTAGTAGGGATGTCTTAGAAACACGTCCCTACTTGGTTACGCTACACAAAGTATTCACGTCGTTAGCGTCACGTTAACTACGCGACACGTGACGGTTGCAGTGTGGGTCTCCTTATGAGTTGCGCTGTAAAAGGCCTGTTTCTTGGAAGGTTTCCTAACCAATTTTAACATTGTTCCCACTGTATGAAGAGCTGGAAGAATAATTAAAAGTTGAGTTCTATCTATGGGCTATATACTAGAGGCAATAATTGCATATTTTATCAAGTAGTAAAAATAATAGTAGTAGTAGTATAGGTTTAAATTTGAATGAATTAGATCCATTATTTGACCACCATGTTTCTTTCATTACATATAGTAGAACCATGCCTGAAGACAAGAATAGGTCATAAGACGTCATCGCGGCAAAAATATTACGAGTAGTTAATTAAATCCTACATCCCACTTAAACTTTTTTGTAAATTGTTTTCCAGTATTCAAGCAACTGGTAGCATCAGATATTCATTCTGCTTATATACTATAACTTAAAAAGCTCGTAGTTCAATCTATCAAATTACTCAATATTATTAAAGATATAATGAAGACTGACTAAAGCCAACACCAGTTAAAATAGGATAATACAATCACTAATAATTTTATTACATAAAATTCATTGCCTTCCCTCAATTATTTATTACACAAAAACATTACTAAAGATAATCTAATAAACAATATTACAAAGCGCGATTGTCCCCGCCAAAATTAACGCTATTCTTCCATACACTGTGAAATGATTCCTATTTGTATACCGCAAAAAGGTGCAAATTCCTATGAAGAGAATGGTGCCCATATAAATTATTCTGTCCTTTGCAAAGTTTGAAACAATATCAACTGCTCAAAAGTTTTCGGTCTTTGTTTTTGAAATACATTATTTACACAGCGATTGTGTGAAATAAAAGATAGTGTCCTTTGTTTTTATTTGGAAAGAAGGATATTGACGGTAGAGACTGAAACTAGAACTATTAAGTGGAAGTGGAAGAAGGTACAGAATTGTTTTAAATACTATGAATATTCACGTGTAGCTTATATACATATATATCGATAAATTTGACCTTGATATTGCCGTACCGTGATTGCCATCGATGTAAGGTTTTCTAATATTGCTATGTTAATAAATAGCTAGCTATTTTTTAGTGTCCTTAAATATTCCAATTAAATTTCACCAATAGAATAATAAATAATTTATTTACAAATATACTAAATTATAATGTCCCTATTTACTTAAAAAAATAAATTTCGTGCACCCTGATTAAAATGGTTTCCGTATTGCGAAGCGCCGTTCTGATAGTTCCCGAAGCCTCTGCCGGCTTGTGCTGAAGAGTCATAAGCTGAGTCACCGCCGATGTTGTGGCTCTCGTCATCTTCCGCCTGGTTGATAGATGTGACCTTTTTGTGATGAGCTCCGATGTTATGATATTGGTTTCCGCCCGCGTTCCTTATTGCCTGGGTCCCAAATCCACTGGCACCATTGTTGATCCGTTGACTTCCAAACTCTTGACCATTTGCGAAGTGACTCCCGTAGCCGCGACCAAGACCCATACTGTTTTGAAGACCCATATTACCCATTCCCGTTTCGTATCCCATTCCATAACCGAGACCAATTAAATCTTCTTGTATTCCATTTTCAAATCCCATTCCATTATCAAGTCCCATTCCATTTTCAAAATTCATGTCTGTACCTGGTAGAACGTTTTCAAACATTATTGCATCTCCCATGTCACTATCAAAGCCCATTCCGTTTCTTCTTTCCAATCCAGATTGATACCCAAATCCATTTCTAAATGGTTTAGCTTCAACTACTACTGTTACAAGAACTACACTGAATGACAACAAGCAGTTCATGATTATGACTTTATGATGTTACTTCACTGAGTTGATGATTGCTAATGATTTGAAATTGCAAGAACAGTCTTTTATATGGCTGTTCCTTCTTAGGTAATTAGGGCTTTGGGTATTAACCGGCATAAGGGATTATGAGAAATAACTAAGTTTAAATATAAGTAATTAGATAATTACATCGAAGTTTAAAATTTGAGTAATTAGTGAATAATATTACAATGGTATCATTAGCTCAGGTAATGAGGGGATTACTATATTGTTCTTTTCACGAATTTTTGATTTATTGATCTAAAACGAGAATTATCAGATTTACATGTATATAAGCGTTTAGTAATTAACACTGGAATAAGATATCTAACAAACACATTACTACCTATATTTTTTGTGACTCCATACCTCAAATGGAAAAACAAAATCTTAATAATATTACTTTGTCAGCCGTCTATCATGATTTAAGTCATCGTTCCCCTGTTTTCGACAATCGAAAAAATCAAACCTCTTAGTATATCTATAAAAAAGATACTCCCGATGATATAGCAAAAATATGTATTTTGACACTGCAAAGTGAATCAAAATCTATAGCGTATTTCCCGTTGAATTAGAATTCTGAAATTTATAAAGCAGTATTTTTATCATCATTATGCGTAGTTATCAGAATTTATGGCAATATTTGTGGACCACCCGTCCAAATGGGATAAATTCAAATTCATAAAATTGGATTTCTAGTAAAAAGATCTTGTTGTGCTCATTGCAAAAAAATTTATAAAATCTTTTGAGAGTTTCATAATTTCACCTAAGAAACTCTCGGTGTGCAACACCGATTCTCATAACTCTTATTACTACATATATATAGGTATATAGTATAGGACATTTATATCCACTAACTTTCTTGCAAGTCTGACATAACCTCTTCCTTAATGAAAAGTTATCGTCCCGTAAGAAATGGGTACCATAAGTAAAACTATTAATGATTCTCATCAATAAAGTCTATTTCGTATAATAAACTAAGTTCATTTTGAGAAATCTAGTCACATTGTGAAATTGGCTGTCTCTCTCCTTATATCCTTGTGTATGCTTAAATATTTGAAATTACGCAACCTCTGTTTTTTTCATAGAGTGATCAAAGAGGACGGTTTATATGTATAACTAGCCGTTGCCCGCGACTCCGTCCGCGTTTACTTTCATAAAAAATTATTCTCCTGGAAACTGGATAAAAAGTATCCTATGTCCTTCCCCTGGTTCTAAGCTACATCCCCCCCAATTTTCAGCCAAATCAGTTGAGCCGTTATCGAGTTATAAATGGTGTAACTAACACGACTTTCTTTTATATATATATAGATACTTGCATAATGACACAAATTAATAACTTAACTAGAAAAGAAAAGTAAGGTCTCAATTATTCTAGACAACTATGAGGCTTAAGAAAGCTCAAGTTTAAAAAAAATACGCTATAAAGTTCAATATACTAAAACGAATAGCTGATTTAAATATTAATTACTTATTAAGTAAGAGTGAGTTAGAAGTAATTTCTAAATTTCCAATTACAACTTCTCCTTTTTATAAAGCTATGATGTTCTTTAAGTTATCAATTAGGCTATAGATAAATTAACTATTATTATAGAAACGGCAAGTATGAAAGGGAGATCAGATTTAAAATAAGGTTATTTGGTAATAAATATTTTAATTTCCTTAACATTTGTAAGTACACATATAATTACTAATTTACTTAAAGAACGATCTTTCTGCACCCTGGTTAAACTGGTTTCCGTATTGCGAAGCGCCGTTCTGATAGTTTCTGAAGCCCCTGCCGACTTGTGCTGACGAGTCATATGCTGAGTCACCGCCGATGTTGTGGCTCTCGTCGTCTTCCGCCTGGTTGATAGATGTGACCTTTTTGTGATGAGACCCGATGTTGTGATAGTGTTTGCCACTGGCGTTTCTTACAGCCTGATTCCCAAATCCACTGGCACCACTATCGATCTTTCTGCTTCCAAACTGTTGACCATTTGCAAACTGACTCCCGTAGCCGCGACCAAGACCCATACTGTTTTGAAGACCCATATTACCCATTCCAGTTTCGTATCCCATTCCATTACCAATGCCCATTGAACCTCTGTCCATTCCATTTACAAATTCCATTCCGTTACCAACTCCTCTTCCATTTTCTAAATTCAAGTCCGTTCCTGGTAGTCCATTTTCAAAAACAATTGCATCTCCCATATTACCGTCGACTCCCAACCTATTTGTTCTTCCCAATCCAGTTCCATATCCAAATCCATATCTAAACGGTTTAGCTTCAACTAATACTGTTGCAACTACTACATTGAAAACTACTAAACACTTCATGGTAATGTTTTTATTTTTTTTGTTGTTACTTTACTGAGCTTATGTGTATGAATGATTCGAAATATGAACCGTGCTTTTTTATATTGTGATTCCTAGTAAGGTAATTACGGTTCGGGTATTTATTAGTGAAAAGGATTAACAATAATTAGTTAAGTTGCAAGATTAGATGATTATATGGGGACCTGAATAATTAGTAGAAGTAAAAATAATATGGCGATAAGCTTAAGTACCTAATGAGAGGATTACTACTACATTCTAAAGATGTTTTATATACTGGCTTTATGTGCATAAAGTATGAAAAACAAAACACATATCATAAAAGAGTACAGATTATGAATTCCAAAAAGTTTAAAATATTCGTATGACGTTTAATCGTAAATTTCTTCTATTTAAACGTCTACGATCTGCTATTTGCCATTAATATTTATAAGTGTATATAAATTGAGTAAAATACGCTTATTTCAAACAA
>JADANM010001663.1:239155-261413 GCA_026213755.1 Eurema hecabe | reverse complement strand
CCCCAACGATATGACGTCACGAGTGCCCTAAGCGTTGACAAAGCAAGGGCTCTTATAAGGCTTCACTCATCTCGTGTAATTTTATATGTAAAAATGAGTTTTTAATTATTACAAAATAGGTTAAAACGTTACCTGCGGTGATAATGAAGACTTTTATAATAAAATCATAATATATTATTATGTAAGCTATCCTATCAATGATATTATAGGTAATAGATTTATTATGTTTTAGGGATTTTTATTATGTATTTTGTTTTATTGACGCCAACATGAGCCACTCTTAAAGGTGTCCACGACATGCACACAAATTTATATAAAACTAGCTGTTGCCCGCGACTCCGTCCGCGTGGACTTTCATATAAACTTTGACCCCCTCCCCCTTCCCCCTTATAGCCGTTTTTCCAGTTAAAAGGTAGCCTATGTTTTATCTTAGGTGTCCGCGTCTGCTTCTTCATAAATTTTTGTTTATAACGTATCTATTTATTATAATATTATTGTATCCTATCTTTTAAGTTGGATCAAACTGCACACGGTGTGAAAATTTAATTTAAAATCAGTTCAGTACTTTAAGAGTCAAGTAATTCTCTCCGTCTTTCCATCACGCTAAAAGTACTGAGCCGATTGTAATGAAATTTGGTACACAGATGGTCTAGAGCCTGAAAAAGAACATAGGCTACTTTTTAACTGGATGAAAAGGTTTAAAAGGGGTTAGGGGGGGTCAAGTTTATATAAAAGTCCACGCGGACGGAGTCGCGGGCAGCAGCTAGTATAATTATATATGCAATATAACAGTGGTATTAAAAATAAAATACCAAGAAACTATCTCAGTGAAATAGAAGTTGAAATAAGAGATTGAATGCGTTTGTATTTTTAAAATACTATTTTTAGACTGCAATAAGAATGACCAGAGCTAATGTTTATTTTTCCTTGAAGATAGTACTGCTATAGGCGTTATTCTATCTTCATTTCTATTTAACTTAAAAGTAATTATCTAACTTAGAAATTATTCAAGAAAATTTCAAACATAATGGATTATTATTTATTATTAAATGTGTGTGAATGAAAAAGAATAAGTAGCACTTTACAGATGTTGCAAATAAGATAACATAGTAAATATTTTAAAAGAAAAACAAAGCGGGCAAAGCCGCGGTGCGTGGCTAGTAAATACCATTTTTTCGTTCCAAGAAATGCGCAATAAATGGAGAATGAGTTAATAAAATGGAATATTTTCCATTTCTTGTTTGAAAAAGCGTCCGTAACGTTTAAACTGTGATTGCTTCTCGCTGCTTCATTCCAGAACATTCTGACAATATTGCATGTTTTAAATGTTTTAAAAAGTTTTTAGTTGAAAACGTTACTGCTATATAATATAAAGGAACTAACTATGAGTTTAATATGTCAGTGGTTAACTGATTATTGGATTTAAAAAACTAATTAGGTACTATTGTGATGAAATGGCCTATATGCGATTTTATATTTACCATTTCGAGTGTCTTCAACAACCCTCGGGCGCATTTAATATATCCAAACTTTACGACCCTGACTTATTGACACCCTCATATATACTAAAATTAAAAAGAAATTTCGGAATTCGGTTGAGAAGGGTATATTTCATAGTAATAATGTTCTACGATATATGAAAAGTATCTTCTGATGTAGCTAATCATACCTAGCGGCACGAATCTTTAGCGCTGTACGTCGGGTGCGCGAGCGTTGATTGGTTCCCCAGTCGTGTAGTCTTTCTCGCACCAATACGTCAATTACGAGCGCGATTCTAGCGATGCGCAGCTATTCTCGTCCAGCGCTAATCATCCGTGCCGCGGCCTATACTATTAAATAGTGGAAAATAATTGAATCGTGCGAAAAAGACAACCCTCTACGCAGCTCAAATTAGTCAATGGTCTCTTTCTAACGGTCGACGTGCAATATTTATGACCTCGTATTTTACATACATCGTATAACAGACGCACACACGCGTTAAATACTGTTCAATACATCAACGTCTCGTTATGCATTTTTCAATTTCACGGAGCACTACACCGATGTGGTTATATGACGTCACTCAACCGAAACAAATGCATATTTGCTACTCTTTCGCACAAAATGTTCGATGCATTTTATTTTTACGATAAAAACGCTTTAATCGAATTTCAATGTAAGCACTAATAAATTCTATTTTGACTGAGTGTAAAATTATCAATAATTTAATTGGTGATAAAATGCTTATTCCAAAATAAATTGTGTTTTTTGACGGTTTTCCTCATTTCGAATTCAAGATTTGATTTATTTACTCTTCTTCTTCTTGTTTATATGGCAGTGCTGCGTTATTGCATGTTTGCCAATGTCTAGTAGTTGTAGATAAAATAAGTTTGAGGGTCAATATTTGGTTGTGGCAATCAGCAACTCGTGGTTTCAATACCACGGCCAAACATCGACCCTATTTACTCTTTTGTAATTAGAGGTGAGCATTATCGTTCTACAATATCTATGGGTAAGTCAATCAAACAAAAATGACAGCTGTATACATTTCTGAAAAGAAGTTCTAATTTTTGTTCTTCTTTTTACTTTATTACTATAACTAATAACTATAGTTTTCTTACAGTTGATATATGGTCTAGTTATAGTCTAGTAGATAAAAGTTTCCAACATAAGTTCCATCCAAATTTTTTCAGCTGTCTTTATGTAACCATTATTTACCGAATAACAAATTTTAGTACGACATAAACGTCCCACAAAACCTTATCACTCTCATTACACGAACAAAATATGGCATGGAGCAAAAAACCTTGCTAATGGATCCATTAAACTAAAACAGACTAATTGTAGTTTGCAACGATTTATATTCACGTGAGGTTCGCGTTAGCCTTATGTTAACTCTATGGCAGATGTTTGAACGTGTTTTAAAACAAAAAGTTTGTAACATAAAATGCATTTCAGTCTTAAGCCATACTCATTGATGATAGGGCAAGACTAAATACTCTCTCAGTAATCTTTAAGAAAAGTTGAGTTGATCTATTTAATAATATACTGTGTCAGATGTTCAATTTTTTTTTATGCGATGAAGTAGGGAGACGAGCTGGCCGTACTCCTGATGTTAAGAGAAACGCCAGCCTATAACCAGTGCAGTGCTACCCGGAACTTTGCTAAAGCTACTCCGGACAGAGGTGCACTACACCGACGCTCCCCACTTTGAGTCACAAGTTGTTAAGACTCATTAACCCAGTAATCACGATGGCTACAGTGCCCTTCAGACCGGAGCACAGTGACATTTGCATATCACTGTTCAGGTGGTAGAATGTCTGGAACTGTGGGGGTACCCACCCAGTCGGTCTCCTGCGAAAGAGACCCACCCCCGGTACAATCAATGACTATGTTGACATGTTTATTTATTTATTAATTACTAGCTGTTGCCCGTGACTCCGTTTTTTTCCAGTTAAAAAGTATTTTATCGCAAGCTCTAGACCATTTGACCAAGTTTCAACCCCTTACGCAACCATTTGAGGGATGATTTAAAAAAAAGTAGCCTACGTCCTTCCCCAAGCTCTAGACATCTGTGTACCAAATTTCGTTATAATCGGTTCAGTAGTTTTAGCGTGATGCAAGGACATACAGACAGACAGAGTTAGTTTCGCATTTACAATATTAGTATGGATTATGTCGACGAATTATATATTAATTTTGAAGTAAATGTGATGGACTGAATGACCGTTTTGTGACGCTTATTATTAAAAATAACAGCTTACCTATTTTAAGTAGTGTGATATAAGCATTATTATTTACAAACAATTTAATATTTTTGTGAACTTTTTGAACGTTTTCAGTTTATGAGTTTCACCCTGTAAAGGACTTTGTTATGTAATATAAGAGAGACAAAATCACTAATTTTGTAAGGACTGTAAAATAATAAATAATAAATAAATATTTTCAGGACATTTATACACAGCGCCATCTAGTTCCAAGCTCAGCCGAAGCTTGTGTTATGGCAACTAGATGACGCAATAAATTACATACACATACTTTTCTTTTGTAAAAAATACATACAACACATAGCAACACCCAAACCCCAGAAAAATACAAATGTAAATCACAAATTTTTCGGGTGTGGGAATCGAACCCACGACCCTTCGCGCAGAAAGCAGTTGTGTTACCACTGCGTCAAGCGGTGGTCTAAAGTAAAATGAGTATAGATTTGAAACATTACTGATTGTAATTCTTCAAATCTCGTTTTCAGACGGTAGGTGCTGGGAACCCCGTCTGGGAGCGTAATTGGTCCAATTTCCCAGCATCACATCTGAGATCTTATTTTTCCACTTGAATTATTCCTTCGTTATTAGGAGCTCTTATATTATGGACTTTTAAATTGTGGTTTGTTCTTTTAGTCTTTCTATCGAAAATTACATGTCTAGACTATATGTCGTCTGAAAAATGTAACTGATTTTAAATATAAAAAAAGTTATTGTTACTATGAGTACTTTAATTCTTTAAGTTAAGAGACCACCACCAACTATGTTATTATTTTAATTACTACATATACTAAGATTACTCGGAAAAAAATTGAAATGTATGAAAAAGTTAAAATGGTAGTCCCATAAAGAGCATAAGTAATTCAGTTACAAAATATTAGTATCATTTTTTATTGGCTGGTTATCATTAAATATAAACAAAACGTTTATTCTCCGAAGAATTGTTGATTATACAAAAATCCAACTTAACAATAATTCGGAAGCTTTCGGAAGCATTCGGAAGCAAATAGCAGAGTTGTGTTGTTTGTTATTTTATTTATTTGTCGAATGCTTAATATCCGTTTACGAGGCGTGGAAAAATTGTTAGGGATTTGATTGGTTTTGAAATATGTTTAGTGAAATGTTTTTATTGGGGGGGAGGGGGCACTCCACACCACTAACATCACTATGTTAGTGAGTGTTAAGTGCGAAGTGGTGAGCGAGTGACGGCGAATGCATGACGTATTAGATAAGATAACAGGTAGTTATTGCAAAGGGTCACCGGTGGCGCTAAATTATATTAATTAGTAAAATGGACAGATATCTTGGCAAAAATGTCAGGAATAGAATCAGCAGACCTGTTTCATCTTATTATTATTCCTTTAAATTTCGCCCCCTGTGTGTCCATTCATTTTAGTAGTGCCTAATAGGCAATGAGATATCTTCGAGTAAATTTTTTTACACAAAAATACTTTTTTTGAGTTGCTTACTATGATGTTGAAAAATTTAACATTTAAACGTATACAATATTTATACATGACGTACGACCTAATTATAAACTCGAAACTCCAAAACCGAACACACAAAAAAACGCACAAAAAACCCAGTCCAACTGTAAAAGCTTTCGGCATACGACAAACTTTTAATAACAACCTTCAAAGGCTTTTGATTATTTGTTTAACGAGCTTAAGGTCTTACGGAAGTTGGCAATTAATAAGTTAGCGAATGCTTAGCTTAGAGAGATACGTTCGGTTATACTTTATTAAGTTTGGTGAAACTTTTGAGATTAGATAGCTAAGCTTTTTGGGATTTGAGATGATCAAAGAGCAAATGGCAATGAAAGTGGCGAGGTTATTTCATTATGACCATTTTAATTATAATTATTTATTACTCGAAACTTAAAATAAAGAATTTTGTGAAATATTTTTGATATGAAAAATGTGAATATTTAACCAAATTTTAATGATTCGTCCTTTATACCTCAATCGATATTATGATATAAAAAATATTAACCTCAATAAAACTAAAAAATTCATCAGATTTGTTAAAAGTTTTATGTATTAGGAATAAAATATTTTCAATACATTATGATTCATATAAATCTATTGCCAATCGATCTGGATTCTATTGGACTGCGTCCAGCGAAGGTATCAGTAATGACGCTTTGCCAAGCGCGCTTTTCAGAGATTCACAAACCTGATATAACACTTACTGGCTGTTGCTGCAATTGCACGATTTATTGCTTGTTTGTTTCAATTCCGTGTTTAGAAGCTTTGTTCAAAGGAAAAATAGGGTTGTTCTTTTTACAGGCTTTTGTACATGAAGTTACGTTTATCGCTCGAATTGTTCAGGCTCGGTTGTTGTTGGGTTAGTAAGTAATGGTATATCTTAAGAGATGTTACACTTGGATTTATCCTATTTTCTCGTTTCTTGTGTCGTAGATCTATTTGCATCCTCAAGGCTATTGTTAATGGGTGTTAAAGCACTTATCGTGCTCACGAAAAACCATTATAATATGAGCTCAGATACAAACTACAATATTAACGTATTCCATCAAAGCGGAATTTCTTTTGGTTATATAAATTTAGTGTTCAACAAAGCCAAGAGCTAATTCTCGAATAATCTGCACCAGTACTTGAACCAATCAAATCTCGTTATATAAACATTCCTTTCTAGACCCAACGTTTATACGAAATTAAGTTAAACTCCAAACTACAGTTCACAAAGAACTTGCTAGATTTGATTTATGATATTAAGAGAGATGAAATTTAATTTGACGTTATAAATTTTCAGATGAGCCCGCTGTGTTGATATAAAATGGAATGTTTCATGAATATTTTAAGGCAAATTTTAGATATTATTTTATCATTCGACTCGCGCTTTGCGGTGTTACACGAGTAGTTCTTGTTCTTGTTGTTATACTGAGGGAGAAAACGAGCCTTAATTTGGACCCTTATCTAGATTCTTGCAAAATCTTACTCATCTTGGTATCTATATATATAAAAGAAAGTGGTGTTAGTTACTTCACTTATAACTCAAGAACGGCTGAACCGATTTAGCTGAAAATTGGCAGGGAGGTAGTTTAGAACCAGGAGAAGGACATAGAATACTTTTTATCCAGTTTCCGGGGGAATATTTTGTTATGAAAGTAAACGCGGACGGAGTCGCGGGCAACAGCTAGTAGTTGATAAAAATAACTGGCACCTTTGCAGACTGTTAGGTACGTGACAAATATATTAACGCTACAACATCAATGTCAAATATTTTACCTACTAATGATATTAATTATTGATAAGTCTAATATAATAGATTTTTCGAAAAATCACGTCCCGTTGGTTTTAAAATAAAACGAAATTCTATAAACAGCAACATAGTCTGCAACGAAAGCCACAATATTGTAAATTTTAAAGTAAAGCTTTGTCGGCATCACTACCTGTCTCGGAAGGCTCACGTTGTGTTTATTCCATCTCAAGTATATCTTTAAAGAAAATGTAGGCAGTATGGATGCTACAAGCATGTTTCGACATGTTTTGTAAAAAAAATTCTGTATAGGTAATTTAATTCATTTGTGTATTAAAGAGATTATTACTTTAGCATTTGTATGTGTTTATTTCTCCAGTATTTAGGCAAAATTTTGAATAGCCTTAAACCTTTTTTCGCAATAAAATGTAGCCTATGTTCACCCTGTAGCTCAATGATATATCTATTCCGAATTTTATAAGAATCCATCCAGTACTTTTGAGCCTATTCAATTCATACAAACAAACAAAACTTTCCTCTTTATATAATATAAGAGTCCAAAACAAAAACTCAAACAAAATTATATTGAACAAGACTTCATAGTAACGCTTTTGAATTGTCGTGTATTAAAAATATTAAACAATAGTTGTGTATGAACTATGAACACAAAGGTCATTGTCCTCGGAGTTTAAGGCCAGGCGCGCACTACGTTTTGTACAGCGGTATAATGTCGCACTGTAATACCAAACAGTGCGGCGGTGGTTCACTGTCAGTATCACGCGCAATACAGCTTAAAACTGATTGGCATAGATATAAAATGCTGCTGCTTTTCTGCCGCGTGGCGAAAAACTCCTAGTGCGCGCCTGGCCTTACACATCAACAATATTGTATGCGGTTTTAATTTGCGACAACTTAAATAAACTCCATAGAAATCTAACTTATTTAGTTTAAAACTATTCAGACGTATTCAAAATACATTTGATAGATATTACAGAGGAGACATTTAAATATATATTTTGTTTATGGCAATTCAAACTTACTGAATTTTTGCGAACATAAAATATGATTCAGAAATATAAAAGAATATATTAATATCGCTTTAGAAGAATTAACGGTATTTTTCAGGCCATTAAAAATATACACGACCGTTTTATTGGCGACTTTATGACTACTCCATTAAATAAGTGTTATTTAGATCGCGATTTATGGTTTAAATAACACGCTGTAGCGGAAACGAAGTGGTATTGACTAGAGGATATTATTTATTTATTTATTTATTATTCATTAAATGTACACAAAGTAAAACACAAAGAAATAAAAACATTAAAAGCTTACATGCATAATTGGCGGCCTTATCACTAATAGTGATTTCTATCAGGCAACCAGGCAATACAGAATAAAAACTTAAGAAAGGGAAGGTAAAGAAGTGAAATACACAATATATTATTATGTATAATATTATTATGTACTAGCTAAGCCCCGCGGCTTAACCCGAGTAGTTCCCGTTACGGGGCAATACCGGGATGCAGTTCTATGTGTTAATCCAGGATATCATCTATGTTCCCCCCCAACTTGTTCTTGCCTTGTCGTGGCGTGGCTTAGTACCCATAAAGTCTGTGACTCACTCAATGAGTCATATGGCTTCATGCGCGGAAGCTAAAAGAAACAACCGGCGGGGCCGCATCCGGTATCTCTCTCTTTTAAGAGAGGAAACTGGAGTGCGGCCAGTGGAGTGTGTGGCGCGCGCAGGAGGCGCACTGCGCTGCACGAGGGAGCGATTGCTGTCCTGCAAAGTTCCCCACTATAAAAAAGGGTATTAAGGGTAACTATTAACATACCAAATCTCAACTAAATCGGTAAAGCCGTATTAGCGTGAAAGAATTACAAAGATTCATCTATACATACCTACATTCTAACAAAATTTTACATTAATAATATTAGTAAGATTCAAAATTATACATATAATACTAGCTGTTGCTCGCGACTTCGTTCCCGTCGGATCTATTTATATAATTATGTTATAGTGAGTCAATCTTAGAAGATATATACTGTCGCGGACTTTGTTTTAGATCATTTAAAGAGGAATAATTCTTTCATACATATTATTTTTGCATCTTGAACCGTTTTCGCAGCGCACGCAAAGGAAGCCCTCAAAGACGAATAATTTTCCCCGTTTTTCCATTATATCTTCGCTCCTATTAGTCGCAGCGTGATGTTATGTAGCCTAAAGCCTTCCTCGATAAATGGCCAATTCAATAAAAAAGAATTTTTTAATTCGAACCAGTAGATCCTGAGATTAGCGCGTTCAAACAAACAAACAAACAAACCCTTCAGCTTTATATATTATATTATATAATATAACGTCGATTTTCTCATTCTATTTAAAATAACTTTCTATTTAATAAATCGTGTCACGATGTTAAAATGAAACTTAGTAAAAATGTGAATCGCTAGCCGCGTATACTTGGTCGCACGACGATGACATGGCATTTTACGTTTCAATACCGTTTTTTCTTTATTATATTCACAACTGCTTCTTTTTTGACTAAATTCAATTTCAACAAAACTCGTTTACATAAAGACAAAGAAATTCTGAATTTAAGTTTTGAGGCGATTTGACTTTAAAGGCAACGACTATTATTATTGTTCTTTACATTGAAAAGAAATAAAGCCCCTATAGCATTTTTCTTTTGTCAGACCGTACGTCTGATGATCTTTATCTCGGGAACTCATGAAATTATTTATCCTGTGAAAACTGTTCAAGAAAAAAACACCAAAAATTGTGAGATAGATTTGGTGTTATTGAAATATTTTTATTTAGTGTATACGACGTGAATGTGACGACATTGATTTATGAATGAAAAATAAAACATTTGACCTTTTAGATGCACGGGTAATGTAGCTATTTACTTGTTAAATTGTATAAAATTATTACCTATTTGATAATACCATGTAACTCTAGTTGCATATATTTGAACTTGGAATAAATTAAAAAAGCGGTTTTTATAAATTCCGAGATTGCAACTCACAAACACACAATTTTCACTGTTCTTTAACAACGTAATCCATACTAATATTATAAATGCGTAAGTAACTCTGTCTGTCTGTCTGTCTGTCTGTTACGCTTTCACGCCAAAACTACTGAACCGATTGTAATGAAATTTGGTACACAGATGGTCTAGAGCCTGAGATAAAACATAGGCTACTTTTTAACTAAAAAAAACGGTTATAAGGGGGAGAAAGGGGAAGTTAAAGTTTATATGAGAGTCCACGCGGACGGAGTCGCGGGCAACAGCTAGTTAATCAATAAAATTGGATGGTCTTTAACAAAGAAAACAGTAAGTATATTACTATAAGATTATGGATACTATAATATAAAAGTATGGCGTACATCGCTTCTCTAACCAGAAGGAAAACATTTTCCCATGTAATCCAATAACGATACGCGAATGTTTGCAATAATTTTCAGATAATATTATAACAATCATATTTTAGTGCGTGTGTATCATTTGCAACGAAATATGTTATATTTATTCTTTATAATTAAGAACAATGATAAGTAAGCGTTACATTAATGTTTTATTTTTAAACTGAGCAGTTCTTAGAAAAAAAGTCATTATTCTTTCCTCAAGGAATTTAGGTAGAACCCTTGCCAAGTCGAAGACTAATGAAGAACGCATTGATATATCTTTACTATGATTATAGGTTGACAGTTTTCTGTGAAAACTAAAGGATTATGGACTCTACCAATCAGTTGGTCGCTTAGCATCAGACGCAACACTTGTTAAGTTGCATGTCATCTTTTACCACCTCATGGTTAACGACCACTTCCAATGAACAACGAACATATACAAAATAAAGGTACAAAATAAAAAATCCCACTCTCGGAAGGAAAAAATTTGCGTCCAAAACTTACATCTCTATGGAGATGCTATTACTCGATGCTAGGTTTCTGTGACAGGATGGTACCATCTCAGGCGAGGTTAGGCCATTCAACCTTATACTTCATCTCTACCACATGAAACAGACGAGAATAACACTACGCAACACTGGATCTGACTAATCTTACGTACAAGAAAAGTTCAGAAAGCCATTTACAAGACGCCACGCCCGATACAATCTCGTACGGATCGTGTATCAAGGAAAGCAATCACATGGCTTATCTTCATCAATTTTGGACGGCGTCTATTTCGACAAACGATACCCAATCATAAATGCTTATATGACACTACAAAACTGGTCCAACACAATGTAATACTTTCCTTATTTTACGTGTATTGAGGAAAATTTTAATCGTCTCTTTCTTAAGAGTTATTAATTCTATGATAGATGATTGAACAGTAAGCCTAATTGATGTGAAACAACCACCCCTGCCAATGAACTTAAGAATAAACATTGCATTTTTTAAAAAGGATACGACAACATAGGATAGGAAGTCCTTTTAAGGTGAATAAGTAGAGATATTTTTTTATATGATAGGGGGCAAACGATTAGGCGCGTCACCTAATGTGAAGTGATCAGCGCCGCCCATGAGCACTCGCGTTGTCACGAGTGTGTTGCCGGCCTTTTAATTTTTTTCCCTTCCGAGTTCTTTCCAAGTAAAAAGAAATTATGGACCTCTTGACTACGCCAAGAGCCCTACTTATTTTTCAGAACGAAAATACGAAAGGTTAAACTAACGAATAAGCAATACTAAACGTTTATTTTACCATTGAAAGCGTTAAATATCGCAAGCCACCATTAACGCTCTTACCGCAAAGTGCTTTTAGATTGATATGAGAAGCGAAAATGTATTGTGGGCGGTGGAAATTACTTTTTATTTATGACCATTTATCTACGTTATATAATAAAGTTACCTTTAGTTAAGTATCAACGTCAATAACGTTAGTTGTATCACTACATAGTATAGAACAAAATCTAAAGTATAAAACAATTTCTCTGGTTAAAGAGCCCCTATATCCCTATGTATGCTGAAATCTTTTACACTACGCAACATATTTTCTGAATATTAAAGAGGTAGGTTAGTGTGTATAATACATAAAGATAAATAATAAATATTTTCCGGACATTTATACACAGCGACATCCAGTTCCAAGCTAAGCCGAAGCTGGTGTTATGGCAACTAGATAATGGAATAAATTACATATACATACTTTTCTTTTGTAAATACATACATACAATACATAGCAACACCCAGACCCCAGAAAAATACAAATGTAAATTACAAATATATTTTTCCGGTGTGGGGATCGAACCCACGAACCCTTCGCACAGAAAGCAGTTGTGCTACCAGTTGTGTTGTGTCATCAGGTTTACCTTTGTTCTTTTTCTTCTTATAATGGGTTGCCTGGAAGAGATCACTCGTTAGTTATAAGTACACCCGTTACAAATGTTGTATTCAATGAAATGTTAATGTTGCATATTGTAACAAAGTGTGAAAATAAAAATATAAATAAAATATTAATTATTAGGCTCAAGGATAAATAGTACTCGTAAATAATCTCGCCCAAAACAATTGATCTTACATCATAAATTCAAGGCTCGCGGTAATCAGATTAAGTTCTCAGAAGCCACCTGGCTTCATTGGCCTTGCCTGGATGCTAGATATAATCTTATCATAAATTGTGTCTGGGAACATTCAATTTTGGACGCCTATAATTTTTTCTCTAACAACTACAATAACATAAGGATGTATTTTTGTGTCTGTCTGTAATATTGTAGTTTGGTAAAGTATTTGTCTCCCGAGCTGGTGGTAGGTAAATCATTATAATACTAAAGTTAATGTCAAAAGTATGTTTATTTAATTAGGCTACATATTATAGCAACACTTTTGAATCGTCATGTTATTACAAAATATTTACCACCGGCTCGGAGGGCAGTTTCTACAGAGAAGAACCGGCAAGAAACCTTGATAGTTGCTCTTTTTAAAATAAGAATATACAATTGTAAATGTAAAAAAGATTACAAAAAGATTACACGTGGACTACTACGTTACTATATTATGTA
The DNA here is from genome assembly GCA_026213755.1 of Eurema hecabe. Classification (NCBI taxonomy): domain Eukaryota; kingdom Metazoa; phylum Arthropoda; class Insecta; order Lepidoptera; family Pieridae; genus Terias; species Terias hecabe. Next base: position 248,445 of record JADANM010001663.1, on the reverse strand, counting down.
GAGCTGTTAAAACACTGATTAACGTACATGACTTCATAAATCGACGTCAAAATCTTAACCAAAAGTCAGTTGTGTTAGCAGTCTTCACTATCCAATATGTACAAACGAAAGAGGAATATTTGTTGTATTTTTGTCAAACTGTGCTTGTAGTATTTTTCTTAAAAATATTCAGGATGCGAGCTTCAAAGCCGATTATTGATGCCTCAGGGTACTATTCTTTCCGGGATCGAAAGTAGCTTAATATTTTTCGTCGCATTTAACCTTTAGCTTTTTTATGCCTATGACACTCAGCAATAATGTGCCAGCCTTTCTTGTAGTGAAAGAATTTTTAAAATCGGTTCAGTAGATCCCAACATTACGCCTTACAATTTAACAGGCCCTCAAACTTTACTTCTTTATAGTATTAGTATAGATAATTGACTACCTAAAGTATAATATGTATCTAATTGTTTTTTATATAAATAAAACCGAAAAGTTTAATTGAAAATCGACCACAGCTCTCAATAAATAAAACAAAACAAATTAGTTTTACCCAAAAGAGAAGAACTCGATACCTCTGTAATGTCGGTGTTTGATGTTTTTCTGATGAATTTGTAATTCGTTCCGATGTTGGTTCAGTTTAATTGAAATAGTTAGCGATTTTTATGGGAAGACATTGTTTTAATCGTTTAAATATATATGTTGTAGGCATTTTGTGTGAATCTGCCATTTTATTTACAGTTTTGAACTTCGTACTTATACGGAGTTCAAAACTGTAACTGTCGCATCTTAATGCTCACGAGCCTCAATCGAAGGGCTATATATAAGTAGGTTATGTCCAAATTATACTGACAGAAACCACTGTGTTTTGTTTTATTGTAGCGACTAGAGCCTAGAGGTTACAGGCACCTAATAATATTTAGTTTCTACTCTATTCTTTTTAAAGAAATCAAGAGAACTAACCTCGATCTACATAGATTTAGCATAGTTAGATGACATATTTATTTTTTTTATTGAAATTATGAAATTTTGCATTTTATCAACCCTTCGGACGATACAAGCAACAAAGCGCATATTGAAATATATGAATACATGTATTAGAAATTTGTAGTATCGTGCTTGGATTACGAGGTATAAATCATTGGAGTTGCAATATTAAATAAAATAATATTAAAAGTTGTTGTATGAGATATAATTTTTATAAGTAAAATATGATGTCATATGATACAAAGAGCAGACTCACATACAATGACTGTAACATAAACACGATAGCTTATTTGGAAAAAATGTTTTTGAAGTTGCCATAGCAACCGATTAATTAGATTACGTTTCACCAGCTATTACAATTTTTCGTTGAAATTTTCACTCTATATGATAATTGTATAGTCTTTTAGTTATATAAGTTAAATTTTATTCAAAACCTTTCGGCATAGTAGCTCTCAAATCTCTGTTATTGGTTAGGACAGATATATGTTTCATTGCTATATTTTATATGAATTATATTATATATTGCTTATTTTTGTGCAATTTTAACTAAAACGTTATGACTAGTTTGATTATTTGAATTTGTTTTATATGATTATTAATTTTTTAAGGTCTCCCAAGCCACATTATCGTCCATCAGGGTGGTAACACTCAAAAACAGCAACATCTAAAATGAACCTTTAGATGACTCTGTTTTATAAGTAGCGTCACGAATCTTTAGCGCTGAACGAAACCTGCGCAGAAGTCAAAAATAAGGTATCAATGGCACGGCACGGCGCGCGGGGCGCGTGATCGTCGGGTACGCGAGCGTTGATTGGTTTCCCGGTCGTGTTGTCTTTCTCGCACCAATACGTCAATTACGAGCGCGATTCCACCGATGCGCAGCTATTCTCGTCCAGCGCTAAACATCCGTGACGCGACCTATACCTCATAACACAAATAACAGTATTATTAGTTGTTGGAAGATTTTCTTTTATACACTTACACACTCACACTCGCGCACATACTTTAATTCCAAAAACGTTTGTCGAACAAACGATTCTTTTGTTTTATTCACCACACTAAATGTTCATTCTAAAAGTTTTAATACGTTTCGGACGTCTATTTCCAGTAACATCGGGGTAAATGGAAAAATTTTGTTCAACAACTTTGTCCGACGCAAAAATTATTTCTGCTCATTTCTGTTAATAGCATGCGAGCCACGGAGTATGGTTTAGACATTGTAAATATATGCTGTGTTTTCCACGAATTAACTGTTTTGATGAGAAATAACAAGGTTTCCGAGTAGCGTTTTGTTAAAGTATTCTTGAAAATTCTGGGATATTTTGGAACGTTAAATGTAGGTCAATTCTTCATATCCCACAACTGTTTTCGTATAAAAGTTTTAATTATATGCCGTTAGTATGAGTTTGGGCAGCTAGTCTGGGGTTTTTCAACAGTAGAACATACAAGAGAACAGGCAAGCCACTTGATGGAAAGAGGTCATCGCATGAGCACTCCCTAGTAGGCCCCATTTTACCCTTCTCGGCGTCTAAAATACCTTTGTGTCAAAACAAGTCAAAAGTATCTTTATTCAATTAGGCTACATATAGTAGCACTTTTGAATAGTCATAGTATTACAAAACATTTACCACCGGTTCGGAAGGCAGTTTCTACAGAGAAGGACCGGCAAGAAATTCTGAAGAGATTCTTAAAATAAGAACATACAATAGTAAATATAAACAAAAAATCCTTTCCATTCTGTAAAAACTAGCAACACGAGGGATTTAGCTTTGTGACTGTTCATGACCTGCTTACTATCCCATTAAATTAAAAAAAAAACAACGACGAACTCAAGAATATACAAATAAACACCCCGATTGATAGACGCATTTTATCTCCCCGAGTACATAATATCCCAAAAACCTAACGCAGCAACGTGACAAAACTATTGCAGCTATTAATGTTCCCTTTATCTGCCTGCGTGGCAAAGGCCTTTGATATAAAGTTCTGGAACGTTCTTAGAATAGATAAAGGCTTGGAAATTGAATTTACTGACCGAAGGTGCGGACGTCAATGGAGAAAGGGACGCAAATATCATAAATAAACGGGTTAGAGTGAAACGGATGATCGATATCACGTTTAATATGCACGTGTTCACAAATTTTGGTAAAACTATTATGTATATTGTTTTATTATTGCTTTAATTTTGTTATTGAATTGAGTGAAATTCAAAATAACGGTATTCCTGTAGGTTAAATATAGGTTACACAGCACTCGTACAAAGCAATCTTTGGTACGAGTATAAACATACTAATAGAACATAGAAAATAAACATTTTAACGAAAACCTTATTAAGAGATTTCAGTAATTTTACCATCTTATAAAATTTGCCACACCCATATATTTTAAGATTTTGCCTTGCGTGGTTCATAATAATACTTTTTGCTGAATTTCCAGGTTTTGCTTCTTACAGTACCTTATAGGTTTTAAACCTATTTACCTAATCTCATGTTATAATAAGCTTAAGTATAATATTAAACTACCGTTACAGAAGTCAAGAATCAAACAGACCGATGCGATCTTATTAGTGTTACTTTTTCCCTTCTTGACACGTTACCCTAAAAACAAACAGAAATCAAGCAAGCAAATAAATCTCCTAATCCTAATCTCCCAGTAGCCTATCCAGCAGAACATACCCAATGACTAAACGAGCTACATTCGACAAGAGAGGTCGGGTGAAACCAAGATAACGTCAACTCTATTCAAACGACATTCGCTGATATTTAGCTGTTTATATGCATGAGCTTATACACATCATTTACTGTCAATGTGCCGTAGTTCAGCGTATTGGAGCGGTGTTATTGGGTGTTAGCAGTTCTTGGGTATTTGATACTGAATGGTTTCGATACAATGCTAAGTATATTGATAGTAGATGAAAAGTGACACCATTCTTAGGTAAGGACTGATTTAGAGTTTTATCCAATCATTTTCACCAACGACTTATAATCTATGTAGGTGATAAAAATTATATGTCTGTTCCATGAAGGACCTCATTTGTAAATCGATGATTTTGATTTTGGTAAGGGTAATATTTTGAACGTGTAATACTTTAGTAAATAGATGGACTGGCTGGCTATGACGACAATTCAAGGATTCAGATATGATTGTAAGAAATAGGAGATGTTAATTATTTCTACTTAAAAGTCGAGCCAAAGTTAAACATTATATTTTTATTCGACTGGGCTACATATAGTTGCACTTTAGAATCGTCAAGGTACTAAAAATAATTATTTACTACCGGTTCGGAAGTCAGATATCCTGGACTATAACTGAAAGGCACCAAAGTTTTTATATCTAACGATTGGAATAAAATAAACTGACTGTAAGAATATAATGATCAGTTGTACCTCGAGCTTAAATAGCAATACTATAAATATATTTTTCATAAATCATATCTGAATCTACTTTGCGACGTTTCAGCAAATGTCATATTATTGTCAGTAAAAATTCCCTAACGGTAATCTATCAAGATTACGAAAAGACTTTTATACTACATTATGTGTATGTATGTATGTAAATCCTTGGTATCTTTAAATTCGAGCAATTTATTATTGTGCCTTTGGGAAATGCGTTTCCGTACGTGACTCGATTGAATAATGAATTGTCAATTCTTTCAGGATTCGCGAAATATTTCGGCATGACCTATATTGGGAACAATAGTCGGGGATAACAATTGGACCCTTGTCTTAGATTGGCTTTGATTTGACGAGCAGGAAATATGAGTCGAGAAAATTATCCCCAAATTAATATTGTCTTGGTCCTTCGTAAATTGTATACGGTCATATAAATCTGACCACTGTGTTCAGATTATTCGAGATGGAATGGTTTTCGTTGTTGGATAGTAATATGAATTGCTACTTGGTAATTGGGTACTTACCTAGCATATAATAAGAACACAGGTTTTACCATGGAAAACGATATCGCTAAATATTCAGTTGCTGATTTGATTATTGTAGTACTGAGGGTAGTACATCGAGACGTCAGTTGTTATTATATATAAGAGAGTGGGTTCGGCTTCGAGGACGCCATTCCTATTCGGGACGCCATACAGTTCACACCTTCAATACGAATCTGACATCTTACTACTAATCTGATCTGATTTATTTGAAATTGTAATTATTGCAAACAAAGCGGTGAAGCTATAATTCACGTTTACATTATTATTCTACGCCATCTGAGGAAAGAACCCTGTACTGTAATCTAGATGGTGACAGTGCTACCGGTCAGCCGTCGCTCACGTTGTCGTATACATGTTATTTAATAGTGTTAGCAGACCAGAAGTGATATTCTATGTACAAAAACATTCTCTCACACACATTCTTATGTGTACGAGTAAAAATATTGTACCAATGTCTTATTGGTAGAATGTGTTGCCGGCTTGTTTTTTCAACCTTAAGCTACATTTGCAGGTCAATGATATTGGTTAAAATGTATTAGTTTATGGTTAACACGATTGTTTAAAAAAAATATTTTCAATGCTTTACCCAGAGTTTAATTTCACTTTAACATCGCTTAAGTCAGAATGAAGTCCCACTTACTTCTCACTAAAACCATTAAAGCGGTACAATAATTCTCCCTTAAGGGATTATCACACATAGAAAATTAAATCATCTCATAGTATAACATGATTAATCCCCGATTTCATTAGACAAATACGCCACAAATACTTTTATAAACTCCAATTTGTACGTAATCCTGTTTGTTACTCTAACTCATTACTATGTAAAGCCGCAGGACGTTTATATGTTACGACTCATACGATATCGTGACGATGTCGGTTGTAATACATTTAAGTAATTAAGTAATTATAATTCTCATTAAAATCTTAACTAAATTGGCATATCTGCTTGCAATTTTTATGACGATGGTTCTCCATAAAAATATAATATAAATATATTACGTCATTAAGCAACTCATAAAACAAATTTCTGTAAATAAAATAAGAAATAAGAATCTATTTCGTATTATTATTGAGAATTAAAACTAACGCACGCTTTTCTCAGACACTCATTTTTAACTATTTATATTGTTTGTGGTCTTAAGATATTAAGGTACTCGCCCATAAAATTCATTTAAACACTCCTTTGGTATGTCATTTTAAAATTGTATAGTTAAGTGATACATTACCTTATTCGGATACGCGAAAAACTAACGTGATATATAAAAAATTTACCTAAGTTTCTTTTTACCAGACTTTAAAGTGACTTTTAGATATAGCTCACTTAAAACTCTGCCGTGAAAACCGTTTAGAATACCAAATTCAGTTTTGAAACAAAAAGCAGAGTCGTTTTTCTATAACGCTGACTGTTCGCAGTGCATGTCAATATTTCAAAAATTCATGCAGTTTTGGAAAATACTTACTTTGAAAAACGTGAAACCTGCGTTTCGACGTTTCATTTTTTGACATATTTTTTATTTTTTTTTATTTATTTTACTCTTCGTTACAATATACAACAATAACATTTTATTGTATACAGCATTTGTAACAGCCTTATCACTAACGAGTGATCTCTTCCAGGCAACCCATTATTATAAAGAGAAAAATAACAAAAGAAAATCCGACGGCGATATGCAACTAATACTATTACAAATATTATATATATAAGATAATAGAATATAAACTAAATATATACATATATTTACATATAATCGTACATACATACATAGATATATGATATATATTATGAGCATAAAAGTAAATTATAACATAATATATAGAATAAATAATATAAAGTCATAGATACATATAGGGTTCTAATTTGAGTTGTAAGCAATAGTCAGATAATGTTCATGAACAGAGTTTTTAAAGGTGTTAAGAGTAGACGCTTTTCTGATATTTGATGGCAACGAGTTCCATAAGTTATCAAAATTATTTGAAGGTATATAGCCTGTAAAATGCAAACATTTTTACAGGCTATATGTCGATTACATTTATAAAATGATATATTAATATTAGACCTTAAATAATCATGTCTTTAAATCTCAGCAATAAAGAACCATTTATTACAAAGAACATACAATAAACATTGAAACAAGACAATTTCTTGTTATACGCCTTCACCACCGACCATAGACTTTGTAATTGTCAAAATTCTTATCATCAACTAAATAAATTAATTAGTTTTTGCGTAGAACACCCACACATGTATATACATATGTATAGCATACTAATAATGTTATACACCTTATGTATTATGTTACTTATTGCATTTTCAAAACAAAAAAAAATCCTAACTACTAGACAAATAAAAAAAAATTCTATTAAAAAATCGTATCGTCTGCTATAAAGGCGCGTTTTATCTGATATCGTTACATGAAACTAATGAATCCATAATTAATTACGTGCGGTAGAACGGAAAGTGAATTTTACCAGCTCCATAAGCTGCAGAACATGATCCAGTGGGAACATAGCTGTGCATGTAATTGTGATGATAAATGGATATCAAATATCGTTACGTGTTTGTATAATAGTTTATTATAAATAAATAAATAATGTAAATAATGTATATAATGTTTTATGTTACCCTTTAATGTAAAATTTTTAATTCTGTGCATGTTGTGGACGCCAGTAAGTGTGGCGACATTATATGAAACGTAAAAATCTTAAATTGTAATATGCCTATATGTTTTAATGTATGTCATGTTGGCGACCCTTTTTTAAATAAATAAATAATATATGAAGCGTGCATTTAAAGTCTTTGTGATGATATAGTACAGAGATACAACCTCATATCATTTTAGATATCATCATTTGTTTCATCCTTTATTCCCTTCTGTCTCATATCCTTTCCTTTTTACCTTTCTTTAAAGGCCAGCAACGCATTGGTCAGGTCACTTAGCTGTGCGACTGTTAACACTGGACTTACGATCAGGCAACCACCTCCTCTATCATTAAAAAAATTGTCTATATCTGTATACAGAATCTGTGTCTCGATTTAAAATTAGCCAAGCTACGTATTCAGCTAATGAAGTATATTTTAAAATTAATTTACTTAAGATATTAATGTTTGTCGAGATGTAAGGAGGGTAAAAAATGTATTTTGTTTGAATTTATCTTTATTTGTCGTTAAATCTATAGTTCTTATTAATGGTATTAAAATTCTTAGTACGTTAAGGATACGGTACAAGATGATTTACGGATTTAGATATAAAAGATTGCAATATTCCTTCGAGTTCTAAGAAACCGGTGCACTTTGATTTAACTCTCAAAGAAGTCCTATGACTTTGAGAGTTAAACCTTTCTATAAGGAACTAATATCAGATAAGATGAGGAAAGTAAATCTATTAGATAATTTCTCCGTAACAATATGATTAATTCTTAGAATAGCCTTGAGCGTACTTGTTTATAATTTGAAGTTAACAAGCTATCGTTAAGCTTTGCTTTGTATTAGATAGAACTAGTGTTGTTTCGCAGTCTTGCCTGGTTAGTTTCTGTTCTCGTGTCAGTAATAGAATAAACTTATAACAGTCAAATTAGATTATAAGTAAGCATACCTGCATAGTTATTTTTTCCAATATATAAATTTAAAATTTTGTTTGGTAAGTAATTTAAAAATTGGATGATTTGTGCCGTCATAAAAATTGGATGATTTGTGCCGTCTTAGTATAGACTATTGGTTTGGTTTGGATGAAAAATAAAATAATAATAGGTATGCTGTATTAATAATATCACTGTTACCATTTTTTAAATAATGATAGATTCCACGTGACTATTGACTAATTTCTTATGTTTCTGCCCTAATCTAGAAGTCAATTTTATTTACATGCTAGCTACCTACCCCGACGCAACTTCACGTTGTACTAAACACGAAATCTTATAACCTTTTTTTCACGGGGAGAAATCCTCTTACGGATACCGAAGGAGAAGGAGGCGGTTAATCTTATATCCTACGTCTACATTTTTTTTTGCTTAAAGGTGGATTTAGACTAAAGAACATAGAGCTAGAGCTAGAACTAGAGCATTATTTCGTTAATATCTAGTGTAAACTAAAGCTTGACGTATCCATAGAACTAGAACAAGAATGTTCTTTCTTAATCATTTGGTGTAAACAAGAGATGAGACCGCTCAGTGGAGCGAGCGCGTCCGAACACGCTAGAATGTTCTAAGCAACTGTTTACGCGCTCTTGCGCCGTTTACATCGAGCGAGCGAGCATTCTTAAAATATTCTATAGAATCTTTGCGAACGCACTAATAACAACGAAAGAATGCTCTACGCCTGTTTACACTAGAAGAATTTGACGTAGTGGGGATAGAATGAGCATTCGCTCGTTTGGTGTAAATCCAC
>JADANM010001663.1:199304-214583 GCA_026213755.1 Eurema hecabe | reverse complement strand
TATCTAAGGCTTAGAAAGAGAGACAGTAGCGTTGTTATGAACCGTATCTAATTCATTCTCATATGTTGGAAAGAGACAACAGATTACTTTGAGTTGGGAACCTTTTTTGTAGTAAAGAAATTCTCAATTCGAGAAAGGGATATGGGGGATATTTTGATATAAAAAGCCCACTGTATTCTGCAGCCATATGAGTGATGTGAGGATGAGAATGAGCACCTTCGTAGATTCTCTTCTAGTCCACAGCGGTCACTCATATGAGGGCTCTCTCTTAGAAGCGGGAACACACCAACTCAAATTCTTAACACTAAATTAGGGCAATATAAAAAAAATCTCAACATTTTTCAAAATTATACCTGACTCATCTGATCTGCGACCAGTTGAAATTATTTAATAATCTGACTAAAATAATCATATACTACTATATTTAAATTACCTATAAAGTTTTTCTGTTTATCAAAACAATTAAGTCATCTTACAAATATCAATAACACAGCATCAACATTTCTGTCTATTTTCCCAATGATCAGTAGACCGTCATAAATAAGTTCGTATTTACTTATGGGGGAACTAATTAATAGTTTTCAATCGATTTGCGTTTGCATTCCCTGTTGTCGGAGCAAAGCTATTTTGTTTAAAGCGCTGGGGCTCATTCGATTCTAGTTTCAATGAATGAAACCTTGAGTGGTGTAATGTATTCTTAATACTAGAGTATTTGTACGTGATCCTAATATTATATGTGTAGTGTTTTCTGTATAACATATTGAAGTGAATTCCAATTGTTACTTTATGGGTAATGTCACCAAAAAAAAACTTTGCTTGTCTTAAAATTGATATCAGATGTAAATAAACAAGAATTTACCTCTTAGATAGAAGAGGGGATTCGGTAGGATCCGGGATAAACCGGTCAAGCATGACATGACTTTAACAAAAGTCAAAGGCAAAGTCAAAGTCAATTATATATTTATTCAACTAGGCTACGTATAGTAACATTTTTAAACCATCAATCCGTGCGAGCCATCTAGTATATTATATAACATTATATTGTATTAAGTACAGCTTATTAAACTCTAAAATAGTCGAGATACAGTTAATACTGAATAAACTTAGTTAGTAGAAACTAAAACTGCTGCGCTAACTCAAGCTGTAGACAGCGTTGAGCCACAATTGTCCAGCATTTAACTCGCTTTAATGAAGATCTTTAATATGAACATTTGAATAGGTATGAAGTTCAACGAATATGGACCCATAAATTTTCGTTTTGTAATTATTTTATAATAATATGTAAAATGTCGAGATGTCGATGTAGAGAAGTTGTATATATGCTAAGTCTGGAAAAAATATCGTAAGCGCGATTCAGCACTTGGAGGTCGCTACAGACATATATGGTACTAGCTGTTACCCGTGACTCCGTCCGTGTGCATTTTCATATAAACATTGACCCCCCTTCCCTATTATAACCCTTTTACCAATTAAAAACTAGCGTATGTTTTCTCAGGCTCTAGACCATCTGTGTACCAAATTTCATTACAATCGGTTCATTAGTTTTGGCATGAAAGCTTAACAGACAGAGTTACTATCGCATTTATTATTAGTATGGATATACCACAGAGTACTAGCTTCAAACAGTAACAGCTGCAATACATCAGCGGTACAAAATTGTAATTCTATCCGGCGTAAATAATTGTTTAGGACGTCGCACGGCGTAATGAATGCCCGTTGCAACGCGATGACAAACGATGAATCCGATATCACTAATGTGCGCCATTAATCTTCTGTTCGCGTCGGCTCGTTGATCATTTTATTTCATACTTGAATATTAATTTGAGTAATTTTTGCTTGGTTTGCTAGTATGAGGATTGGTTGGGAAGATGTTTGTTTGAACATGGAATGTTTGGATGGTCTCAGTTGATTACCGCGTTTTCAGTTATATGAATTGGTACGATTTTTGTGACATCTTTTGGTAGATTAACAAGGGATTTTTTTTATATAACATAGGGGGCAAACGCTACTATAATACCAATCCTTTGTTAGTATTTAAGAGTTACTGGGCAAACCTAGAAGACTGCAAAAAAGCTAAGGAAGCAATGCCTGATGCAAAACAGTATGACCAGGCGGCTAAGACAACTATCCAAACGGCAACTACGCATAGCTAAATCTGCCTTCACAGGACATGGATCTTTCGATAAAAACCTTTTTATTTTAGGTATCTCAGATAGTCTGCTCTGCAGAGCTTGCATGAGAGAAGATGACACAGCGGCACACGTGCTTCTACACTGCCCTGCAACCGTCGCATACAGGGCTAAGTACTTCATTAATAGAGGTACGCTCCGGGAGATTGTCAGCAGCGTAAATAGACTGCTGGCGTTCTTCAATGACCTGGGGTGACGACGCGCCTTGACGTAGAGTAGCGGAAACCAACCTGTGCTACCTATACCTATACCTATAGGGGGCAAACGCGCAGGCGAGCCACCTGATGGTAAGTGGTCATCGCCGCCCAGCAACACTCGCAGAGCTTGATAGTTCTGGAATGGGTTGTATGAAAAACGAAATAATCTCCAAAATTGGCTCAATAGATCCAAAGACTACTTCACAAAGTGACCAATTTTACCTTTTCATAATATGATTACAAATTAATTACTTTTTAATCACTTTAATAGTAAAAAATTACAGTATTTATATTGACTTTACAAGGCTAGTTATAATTTAATGTAATTATAATTATAATTTTAAGTGTTTTAAATGAGTATTTTTAAACTAAGACACAAATAAACTCAACAATTACGCTACAAAAAGGTAAATGTTAATTTTAAGCCTATATTTTTCCGTGGCTTTTTAATTATAAATTATTAACACAGCGGAGCCGCAACGATCCCGCAAATGGGCCCTTAAGCGGCGCCGCGGGTCTAAATAAGTAATAAAAATAAAATATCTTAACCAATTTTGTTGATCAGCGAATAAATTCTCTAAATTGCCGATCTAGGGTTCGATTTCAATGAAACCAATCTTTAGAGCCATTTAGGTAAACCACTAGTTGTAAATATTCTTTTAAATTTGCAAGAAATGGTTTGCTAGGAAAAATGTTTATTTAAATTTTCTATAGTCTGTCATACTGCTTGCTAGGGATTATGATGATAGTGGTTTCGATAGATAATAATTGTATTTAAACTCAAATTTATAATCCATACTTTTAATGTTATAAATGCGAAAGTAACTCTGTCTGTCTTTTCACGTTAAAACTACTGAATCGATTAGAACGAAATTTGGCACACAGATGTCTAAAGCCTGGGGAAGTACATAGGCTACTTCTTAACTGGAATAAAGGGCTGAAAGAAGGGAAGGGGGGAGGTAAAAGTTTATATAAAAGTCCACGCGAACGGAGTCGCGGGCAGCAGCTAATAAATAATAAATGTTCTTTCGTCTTTCAATTAAACGGGTCATATATCGTAATCAATTAATGCTTAGTTAATATAAGACATTATTCAAGTATATGGCCATAAATAAACTTATATGATAATCAAACATATTCGCCAATAGACCGGCTATTTCCTGCGATCGACTAGAATTTCGTACAAATCAGGTGGTATTATGAACAAAATTATGTACGTGGAAGAATTTAAACAGCTTTTGATATTATGGGGTCCGTATAATATTCAGTAAGCCGGTAACGTACTGGGATTTAGGTATTAGAAACGTTTAAGCTATTTTTACATACTAGCGGTGCCCCACGGTTTTACCCACGTAGTTCCCGTTTCCGGGGCAATACCGGGATATAAAGTATCCTATGTGTTATCCAGGGTATCACCTATTTACACACCAAATTTCAACTAAATCGGTCGAGTCGTTATTGCGTGAAAGAATAACAAACATACATCTAAACTCTCACAATTATAATATTAATAGGATTATAGGATGGATCTTTTCTCAATATTGAAACTATTACATAGTATAAAATTAAGTCTTTTAGTCTGTGTATGACAATGATATTGGTGTATGCATGTTTAAATCTTTAAAAATACGCAACCGATATTCATACGGTTTTTTTAAGTAATTGATTGATTGAGACAGTTGATTAAATTGAAAGGTCTCTAACATATTTATGTTTAGCGCTGGACGAGAATAGCTGCGCATCGGTAGAATCGCTCGTAATTGACGTATTGGTGCGAGAAAGACAACACGACTGGGACAACCAATCAACGCTCGCGCACCCGACGATCACGCGCCCCGCGCGCCGCGCCGCTACCTCGATACCATATTTTTGACTTCTGCGCAGGTTTCGTTCAGCGCTAAAGATTCGTGACGCGACCTATACCTATGTAAATGAAATACTTACATTATTCATTTAGCTGTATATAATAATACATAATAATTATATTATTTGACTTCATTGTTTGACCTATTATTATTGGGCGTCTCATCAAAATAAAGCTACTCACCAAAAATTAGCTTGATAGGAATCAATTGGAAAAATTTACCAGGTCTCCCGGACTATATATTTTATCTGTAAACACAAACTGTCAGACTGACAGTGACAGAGACGCCCGGCGTCACGTGTTGTAATAGAGATTTGAGGTTATCTTTCATTTGCTATGTAAAATATGGCGTAAGAACTTAAAATTAATGAAGTGTGAACTGGTGAAACAATACACATTGCACACACACACACACACACCAACGAAAATTCTTCTGAACGAGATCTAATATAGGTCGCGTCACGAATGTTTAGCGCTGGACGAGAATAGCTGCGGATTGGTAGAATTGCGCTCGTAATCGACGTAAAGAGTTGCTTTCTTTTTTCAGCGCAATACTGTTTTTTTTCCTTTCTCCTACCTGTGTTTTTTATTTGTTTACTTCAAGGGTGTATTGTTATACTTTTTTTTCTAATGTGCTCTGGAATAAATGTTTCTTTCTTTCTTCTTTCAATAAAAAGAAAAAAAAATCATCAAATAAATCTTCTGCGTTTATTTAAAAATTTCTTCGTTCTTTAAAATATTCAGCTAATTCGCCTAATACGTAATAAATCAATATAACACCGGGTCGCATACTAATGCCGCGTCCCAACATCGCTCGTGATCCCATAATCTCTATGTACTAGGGCACTTAAAAATGTTAATCCAGCTAAAATAACCGAGCTATCGGCACGCACGAAATTTAGATACATTTCGAGTTAATCCTTGAAAATTGTGACAATATTGATACGACTTTTTATTTATTTTCTTTATTAATTGTAGAATTTAAGAAATGTAATAGACTGCCTTTTCACTGAAAAGTAATTTCTTCCAGGCAACCTGTACAACCTGCAACTTTTATCAAAAACGTAGACTTCAATTTATTTGAATTGATATTTTTATACTGTTCCAATATTATAAAAAATACACAATAAAATTCGTCGAATTGAGAAACCTCCTTTTTTAAAGTCGGTAAAAAAATTTACTAAGTACACTTTACAACTTCATACTCGTAGTAGTAAATTACTAGAAAAAATGTGATCTTTAAACGTTCCCTTATCTGTAAATTCCCAGTAACATCACACTATCATTCACAGCCTAGAATGTTCGACGCTAATTACAGCCGGAAAATTTGTTTTTAATTAACGTTTACAGAGTACTGTGTGTTTAGAGCAGAATTTACTTTAGCAATATTTGCTCTGTGTACTAATTGCTCTGTACCGTAAAATTTGTTTAGTGGACGGTAAATAGAGAAATAAATTATTATAAAGATTAGTTTAAACATGTTTATAAGTAAAATACTGAGTTTGCATATCATTAGTGTTGGTTAATTATAATTTTTATTTAAAACGAGTATATTAAATCGAGATGGAACAGTAGTTTTTTGGTTGGTAGAAGACTGACACAGCGCTTGGTCCTTTTGGTATATATTATTATATTACATTCATGTTATATGCCAAAGCCAAAGGTTTACAAAGGTTTACAAGGGATAATATTCAATAATGGCGACAAAATCTTTCAGAGTTAGAACTGATCCCTAGCTAGATTACTAAAATAATCTGTGTTGAGGGATCAGTTCCGCTTCCTTCATATTTACTTTAGAGTATTAATATACTCTAATGCACAGTATTTTATAAATAATCAATTGGCAATAACAGAATACTTATAATAATAAAAAAGTGGGAAAAAATCTAGACAGGCATTATTAAAAAACTTACTTATTAACTTAACTCTAAGTTAGAGGGTGTGTGTGTGTGTGTGTGTGTCTTTTATATAGATACAAAGGACTACTATTAACGAGATTGTCTGGAAGATATCACTTACCTCATACGAACATTATAATCGCAAAACTTGTCTACGGAAACGCAAGTCTGCTCAGATATGCATCTTTAATAGTAAAAGATATAAATTAATTAATTAACAATTCCTAGAACCCGTCAACAAATCGTCTTTTAGACACCCAATATCTAATTGGAACAAGCCTCATCCAAACTAACGCCACAATACGGCTAAAACTACTCAAACATCATTTAATACCGCATTCACTGAACGAGCGAACCGAAAACTTTCAGCGCAAAGCCTATTAAAACTTTCAAAATCCAACTAAACACTCTACCGTTTAAGTACTCTGTGGATTAGTAGCATTAGATATGTCATGGTTGTTGACATCTCTGCTAATGGTGTAATCTGTGCCGTGACCTTTAATTGTTTGCACAGATTAAATATATATGAAAAAGTAAAACTATAAACCGAACAAGTTATAGTTGACGTTATAAGTGAAAAGAGACTTCGCAAACTGTACGGCTTAATTTTGGTCGTATTATAATTCAGACTTGATCATAATAATATGTATTATACAAAAATCATTTTGTAAATTCGCTAACTACATTTTTTTTTTCGCCTGTAAATATATTTATTTATAATTGTAACATTACAGAATCGGATAATCTTAACCTATTGAATGTATGTCCGCCAGTTACAGACTTATCATTAAAATGTGATTTCTTTCAGGCAAACACTAAACGGAAAAACAATAAATAAAAGTAAAGCTGAACGAATTAAAAAAGGAAAGGATCTGAAATAAGCAGGGAATAAAGAATAAAGAAGGTATGGAAGGAAAAATCAACCTCCTATGCTCCTATTTACCGAAGGAACAATGTCATTTATAATAATCCATTACTTCTTTACAGCGAAAGGATGGTAGGTACTATACCCAAAAGAAAAAACTTTACAGCATTTACAAAAATGTCTCTAACTGTACCCTACTCTGTGGACTAAGTAAGAATTAGTTACGATTACAGAGCTATGTCATTTGTGACGTCATCGGCACGTGAAATGCCCGAGAGATTAATTCATTGAATGGTCGTGTTGATTACGCAATCTCGGTTATTAGGATGAAATTAGTTCACAAAATGTCGTAACGACTGTTACTAAATATCGTTGCGATGTTTTCGTCAGAATTATGGTTCTTTACTACTATGCCTTACTCTTTAAGATTACTTCAAAAACAATACACATTAACATTTTTTATAAAAGTTGACGTAAGTATAGGCCTTGTGATTTTTCATCTTTTTAAGGGAGTAATGGTACCTATAGACATTTACCCAATTTATCAGCATTCGTTCAGTAGTTAAGGCGTAATAACCTAACGATGACAGACAGATAAACTACGCTCTAACGCACATACTACGAGTTTTTTACCATAAACCTAGAACCAAATACACTCTTCCAAAAAACCTTCTATACACAAATAAATTCACAAGTACTGAAAGTCAATCGACGTGTTCACAGCGAGCCGTTGATTAATAATTGGGACACAGTAATGAATACCAATGAACATTGAACAATAATAATGACAGAGTTTTAAAGTTCCTGCCGATAATTGCATTCCGTTTTAACCGTTCGTTAGGCCGGTTCCAGTAATTGTTTGAATAACGTGTTAAAATACGATTACACCGGGCGTTGCGAGTTGAAAAAGGTAAAGGAAAAGGATTGGAATAAAAATTTATCTGCACTTGTATAAAAGTAAGGTAGGTCGCGTCATTTATGTTTAGCGCTGGACGAGAATAGCTGCGCATCGGTAGAATCGCGCTCGTAATTGACGTATTGGTGCGAGAAAGACAACACGGCTGGGACAACCAATCAACACTCGCGCACCCGACGATCACGCGCCCCGCGCGCCGCGCCGTTGCCTCGATACCTTATTTTTGACTTCTGCGCAGGTTTCGTTCAGCGCTAAAGATTCGTGACGCGTACTATACCATATCTTAAACTACTGAATTGATTCTTATTATAGCTACGGGCTTCGCTCGCATATATTATGCACATACATAATACATATTATACATATAAACCTTTCTCTTGAATCTTTTTTTTTATAAAACGTCATGAGAATCCTAATAAAACATATATTAGTAGCAAATTGGAAGATTCGTTTTCCACTGGCTCACTATATTAGATGGGGATAACTTGAGACAAGTCATCTGGCTATATAGTTATTATGATGATAATTATCTATTACTAATATATAAAGCTGAAGAGTTTGTTTGTTTGAACGCGCTAATCTCAGGATCTACTGGTTCGAATTGAAAAATTATTTTTTTATTGAATTCACCATTTATCGAGGAAGGCTTTAGGCTACATAACATCACGCTGCTACTAAGCGGAGCGAAGATATAATGGAAAATATGGAAGAAACGGGGAGAATTATTCATCTTTGAGGACTTCCCTTGCGTGCGCTGCTAAAACGGTTCAAGATACAAAAATAATATGTATGAAAGAATTATTCCTCTTTAAATGATCTAAAAAAAAGTCCGCGACGGTATATGTCTATCTTCTAAGATTGATTCACTATAACATAATAAAAGAAATAGATCCGACGGGGACGAAGTCGCGAGCAACAGCTAGTAGTTTAATAAAATTCAGCATTACAGTATGTAATTGTGTGTGTGTGTGTGTGTTTGTGTGTGTTTTTTTTTATTGTAACTTAAGGTTGTCGCAGCGTAACTTTAAGATCCAAAATTAAAAGCTAAAATTGCTCACAAGATTTATGTTCCCGTGCCGCGGGAACATTGAATGCAGGGTTGTCACTCATGAATTATTCTCACGCAAACAACTTAATATAAAGGCCCGCTCGTGTTTGTTGATGGAATATTTTATCCCTGAAAAAACATGCTTGTACCAGTACATGGGGAACTGGAATACGCTGGCTTTAGGAAATGAGGAACTTTACTTCGTTTACAAAATTAAATTTATTTCAGAGTTTTTTCGTTTCTCAATTTAATTAATGTTTTCTTAGATCTACGTAAAAAATTATTTGATATTTGAAAGCCTTTTTTTCTCTTTACAATTTTGATTCTTTATGTGACCCATTGGGACACTCTTTTATTATGTTGTTTTATTTCTAAATACCTTAATATTGGTAAATGCCATAGACCTTTTACTTACTGGTAATACATACCCAATCCATAGTAATATTATAAATGCGAAAGTAACTGTCTGTCTTTCCATCACGCTAAAAATACTGAACCGATTAGAACGAAATTTAGTCAAAGTTTATAATATGAAAGTTCACGCGGGCAACAGCTAGTACTCTATAAAGCGAGAAATCTCTTTCTGTTTCAATAACTAAATATGTGTCCCATGTTCCAGGGACTAATATGTATGCTAAATTGTATCAAATTCATTGCGTAGTTTTTGCCTGAAAAAGTACGAAAAACTCATACATCTACAAAAACTTTCTCATATATAATTTAACAAGAATTCCCTAAACAACCCACTTGTAAATTTATATTATAAGCTATTATTGGAAACGAGAATAACATGACACATGACACATGACATATGACATGTCATGACAAATGGCTGAGCTGTCACGGGATGACAGGTGAGATTGAGTTTCGGCACGATGTACTCCCCTGAGCTAGCAATTATATAATTTATGCTAAAATTTATTACCCGTAAGCGGTTCAATGTGACTGTTATATTATAAATGATATAATTCAATGTTTTGTTTAAACTAAGATATGTATAATTACATAGTAACTTAATATGTAATAATTCAGCAATTAATATCTGTTTACGTATCTTATAATAATGCATATTATTATGTTTTCACTAAATGTGTATAGTTGTAATAATTACAATGCTTCTATAATTGACAAATTATTGCAAAATATTTTGTCTGTGGCAAATGTCTTGATTTGAATATTTTGTCTCGCTCACTCACTTGTTACCGCGCTTTATGAAGAAAAAGCGGGAGCGTAATTCTTAAAACAGAAAATGATTGTATGCTATATGATAAATGTGTTAAGTAAATATAATAGTTAAAGTTCTGCCGTGTCAAAGAAAAGTGATTGTATTCTTTAATATAAAAATGTGTTAAATAAATATATTAAATAAAGTTTGGTTGTTATACATAATATATTGTTGGTTCCTTGTTTTGCGTTTAAATATTAGGGGGGACGAAATGAAGAAGAAATGAATCATTTTGGTGAATTAGTTGAAATTATTTAGCACTCATGTGTATGAATGGTCGTCTTGCTTTACGTGAAACGCCTAGACCGTAATTCTGCTACCTGGAGATGGTTTGGTCAAATCTACATCATATCTGAAATAAATTTATTAAATTTACCTTTTTACAATAAAACCATAGAGAATTTTGATACATTTTATTAAAATTTAAAAGAACATTAAGACTCGTAGGTAACACATAAATAAAACAGCATAATTATAGATCTTTTTGCAAAATAACTTACAATTAATATTCTCCATATATCATACAATCTTTGCAACATACTTGCTTATCCTAATAGTATTTAACCCATTAAACATTATGTACTAAATATCAAGACAGCAACAGCAGCTCGCCCGCAAACAGTTTCAGCATCGGTGAACACGTTGCTTGCAGCCGCATATGACAGCTCAATGTAAACACAACGTGCTCACGAAGCATTTAGATTATCCATACCAATATTATAAATGCGAAAGTAAGTCTGTCTGTCTGTCTGTCTTTCCATTATGCTAAAACTATTGAATCAATTAGAATGAAATTTGGTTCACAAATGGTTTAGAGGTTAGGTCTAGGTCGCCCGGTAGAAATCACTTTTAGTGATAAGGCCGCCTTTAACGCCTAATTTTGTACTTTGTATTTGTTTGTACTGTGTTTTTTTTTCTTATTATGGTGTAATAAAGTGTAAAATAAATAAATAAACATAACATTATTCTGATACTTTATTCCGATACAGTATCAACAATTAGTAAAAGCTTGTTATTTTTTCCAGATATCGATCATTACATACATATGTACGGAGGGTCACTGGTTGAATAATAAACGCTAAAATATTAATACAACGCGTTGCGGTCCAATTTGGCTCAGAGATCGTGTGTATCAGACGTGCCAATTACGAGAGATGGATGAAGCCTCTATTAACTAATTGCTCTGTTATTATATAAAAATACAAATTATATGTATTTATGAACCTCGACAGTGCAACCACGCCCTAACTGACAAGAGTGCTCGAGTGAGAAGAAGAAATCCAGAACGAAGAACAAGAAAGAATACAAATATAACGACTTTAGATGCTTCGAGAAGAGAGTGTTTTTCTTTTTAAAAGGACGGCAACTCACTCCAGAACCGTCCAGCTCTACGAGTGTTGCTGGACACCGATGACCACTCTCCAACAGGTGACTCGTCTGCTCGTTTGCACCATATTTTTAAACTCAAAATAAAGAAGAATTTCTCAATTCGACGATATATATGCTTTGTTAACAAACAATAAGTATATACAAATAATATATAATAACTGAGGAAATTGTACAAAGTTTCACGTTCAAGTTCAGCATAAGCTGCGAAAGCACGCATACATACACACTATATTGGACAAGCAAAATAAAAATACAAGCTTAAGCTAAGGGATATAGATCGATGCAATAATTGCAGTCTAAAAATACCTCTTAAAACGCAACGGGCCGGTCTATTTCGACCTAACTTAAGTACTTTAGACACTTGCCTCTCAGAATCACTGAAACTTTCGGTCGGCACTGGCCGGTCGATTTCGGCTAGCATCATAGCGGTACTGTAATTGCGGTCCAATTTGCCCCGATATCGCGTGTGTCAGAAACACCAATTACGAGAGATGGAACGTTACGTCTATTAACTAATTGATGTTTATCATTATATTATTTTATATTGTTTCATTTAGAGGCGGCTTTCGCTTTTCGACGAATGATCTGAATTACTCCCATTAACTACAGGTAATAGCAAACAGAACAAAAATACATTTTTGCTGGCAAGTGGCAACCCAAAGGCATTCCGATCTTGTGTTATCCTGTACACGAATTCTTTGGTTTCAATGAAGAATTCTTTCACCTTTGACTGGAAAGACGACAGATTCGAATTGGTTTCTGCGTTAAAGCGTGTATGTGAAAGCTATAGTTGTCACATTTTAAATTGTGTGTTCGTAATGTAAGTACGAGCGAGACAGATAGAACTAATATGATTATGACGATTCTCTATTTTAATGTAGATAAAGATTGTAAAGCTTTCGAAAATTCCTGAAATACTGCATTATAATGTTTTGATATGTTTTTATCCGCCAAAATCAAATTCTTGTTTTTACATTTTAAAACTAACTTGATTAAAGTACTAAAGTCATTCTAGAAAAAAAACAAACATATCCAACGTAAGTTCATCTTTCAATTTGATCAAAAAAGTACTACGCATTGTCGATAAAATTATTAGGTACAATATTTAACCGTATATAAAGACAATTGTTTTTTATTTAAGACTGCTTTTAAATCAGGGAATACAGTTTAAGCTTCCGCATTTCATATTTTATCTTTATCTCTTATACTTAGAGCCAAAACAGATTTATCAAACAACATATAATTAAAGCAAATGACACTCAATGAGCTCTTCAAATAGGGATTACAAAATAACATTACTGCGTTGATTTCAGAACCATGAGCACCGAAAGTAGGACAATTAAAGCGAACATTCGTTGTTCCAAGTTGAGAACTTTGAACGATGTAGGATCTTATAAGTTGCTCAGATAAAATTTATGCTGTTACAAGAATTTTATAGGTGCAAAAGTTTTAACAAGTCGCGTTCGGAGTTAAATCCCCGAGCATTTGTAGCAGATGGCAGATGACTCAATATGTCTGGAGTGATATGTTATTTTTGCATGAGTTTTATTATATTACTAGCTGTTGCTCGCGACTTCGTCCCCATTGATTTGTTTTTCGATTATTTCTTCCCTCCTATTAGTCGCAGCGTGATGTTACGTCGCCTAAAGCCTTCCTCGATAAATTGTCTATTCAATAATAAAAGAATTTTTCAATTCGAACCAGTAGTTCCTGAGATTAGCGTGTTCAAACAAACAAACTCTTCAGCTTTATATAGTAGTAATATAGATTAGATTTATTTTATTACTAGCTGACCCGTGCCCACTTCGTTGGGCATAATGTCAATAATCCTTTTTTATAAAGCCTATGACACTCAGCAATAATGTGGCTTTGTATTTTCAAAATCGGTTCAACAGATCCCGAGATTACCCCTTACAATTTAACAAACACACAAACTTTTCTTCTTTATAATATTGTTATAGACTAGCTGACCCAACGCGACTTCGTTCACGCTGTATATATTTCCTACCCGAAACCTTATACCCTACACCTATAATTTTTTTGCTTAGGAACCATCCTGGTACATCTAGAAATATTCAAAAAAAAAAGAATGACGTAAAACGGTTCACCTCTTACAGAGTTATGCACTTACCAACACATTGAAATAAGATATGAGTTGTATGAAGGTAGATGTCGATGTTTCATGATTTGGTGTATGGCAGTTGGTTGTCGGCCATTAAAGCAATACCAATTAGATACCTGTTTCCATATAAGACCCCAGTAAAAACATATCAATTTGTTGGAGTAAGACTTTTTTGCTAGCGCTGGTAGAAACAGGAGTCTAGTGTTTAAGAGGACATCTATGCCTTAGGACTGCAGCAACTAAAAGCTATAGAAATATATGGTTCGCCTTTCAAATAAGGGAAAAATAAAGAATGAAAGAGAAAGGAGAGAAGATATATATTTTGATACTCCTAACAACAAAATGCCATTTTGTGATTGGTACTATGCTGGACAGAGCCAACCTAATTTCACCTAAGACTATGCCTCGTTTGCACAATGAAATTGGAAATACTGTCTTTTAAAAAACCCATCTAAGTAGATAGGGCAAGTACCCTAACAGTGATTTGGATTAAAAACAAATTTTCATCAGAACAGCGGTGGTTTTGATCCAAACTCACAATGCCCTCAAGGGGGATTCGCGGACCTTAAAACAATCTTATCTTCCAATCGCGATCCGTTTTCAAAAAGCCTTTTCAACCCACATCATGTGTCAACAGATACTCGGCAGTGTCTCTATAGAGATATTTAGGTTACAACGCACCTGAGTCTGTCTAGAACATTCTATCATAATACAGAGGTCGGTTTCATTTATTACTAGCTGTGGCCCGTGGTTTTACCCGCGTAGTTCCCGTTCTCGGAGCAATACCGGGATATAAAGTATTCGATGTGTTAATCCAGGGTATCACCTATCTACATACCAAATTTCAACTTAATCTGTCTAGTGGTTTTTGCGTGAAAGAATAACAAACGTACATCCATACATAGTACATATATTCTCAGAAACTTTCACATCTATATAATTATATAAAAGAAAGTCGTGTTAGTTACTTCACTTATAACTCGATAACGGCTCAACTGATTTGGCTGAAAATTTGTGGGCATGTAGTTTAGAACCTGGAGAAGGACTTTTTATCCAGTTTCCAGGGGAATAATTTTTTTATGAAAGTAAACGCGGACGGAGTCGCGTGCAACAGCCAGTTTATAATATTAGTAAGATATTTGTACAAAAGTGTTTTAGCATTGATCCTTTACGGGTCATCAATTGTTTTAAATATTGACAGTATTTAATACTTTACTAAACAAGATTGTATATTTTTATTGATACAAACGTACCCTAGTAAAGAAAATTTTGAAAAGACAGTCTAATTACGAAGCTATCTTTCACAGATCACCTTGGCACGTACGCTATCTAGATTGCAATTTCAAATTCTGTGAATTTATATGAAAAAATGTTACTGAGCCTTTTTTTTAGTGGGGAAATCCTCATAGGATACTCATGGACCTCGGGGAAGGGCCACGGGTTATGTCGGACTTCTACCGACCAAAACCCCACTGTTTGTAATCGTTCTGCCGCAGTGAGTGGGGACGGGCACCTTCGCAAACTCTTCCGCGAACCAAAAAAAATGTGGAACGCTTCACGATTTTG
>JADANM010001663.1:152134-168989 GCA_026213755.1 Eurema hecabe | reverse complement strand
CTCAACGGATTTTAAAACTGTCCAACGTATAGTAACCGTCAATTACCTTTAGCGGTGAACGAAACCTGCGCAGAAGTCAAAAATAAGGTATCGAGGTAGCGGTGCGGCGCGCGGGGCGCGTGATCGTCGTGTGCGCGAGCGTTGATTGGTTGTCCCAGTCGTGTTGTCTTTCTCGCACCAACGAGCGCGATTCTAACGATGCGCAGCTATTCTCGTCAATCGCTAAACATTTTTGACGATTACTATAACTACCAAGTCAAGTAAAAATTATTAAAATCGATCCTAATAAAACAAGTCAATGCTAATAATATTAAAATGCATCAAATTCAAACACATTTTCATATACTCATTAACCTTCCAAATTCCTTTACTGCAATCGTATAAGAAAGAAAAAAGTCTAAGAACATTTCCTTCAAGACTAAATCGAAAGATCTAGAAGCATCGTGCGATCATAGACTTCATATATCAGTACCATACCGTATTATTCCGGTGCCAACGGTTTCCCGCCCAACGGACATGACGAATGGGTCTCATAACCTACTATATTGAACACCCAGTAGCTTATTGACTTATAGTATAAAGTTTCTATCGATATTGTGTTTAAAATCTTCAACGATCAAGTTATTAGAAATATTTTTTTAATAAAATACTGTAGAAAAATTACCAAAGGATTCTGTTACTGAATATTAGATAGACGGTTTATTGACCTTATTAATATACTAGCTGTACCCGCGACTTCACCCGCCTAGAAAAGTGACTTTGGGCAGCATTTTTGAAAATGCCTAACCCGCGCCAACAAACGTTCAGCAAGTTCAACGTGATTCTTTAAATTGCCTTAACTTTTTTATTTATCAACCGATTTACATGAATTAAACACTCAATGTTAAGTGAAGCTTACCACAATATATCATTGAAAACCCCATCTAGATAGGATAAGCCGTTTCTGAGATTGGCGTGCACAAACAAACAGACAAACAGACAAAAATTCCAAAAATCATTGTTTTAGGTTCTATTGCTTGTAATACTGTCTCTTTTATTCTCATGTATCTTCCATGTACAGACAGCGACTCGTTACGTTTTTATTATATGTATAGATAGATGTAAAACCTATATCAATTGGTTTGATCAAAATCATAGCTTGCTTATTAGTTTAAATTATTATTATTAAGTTAAAATGTAATCTCCAGTGGTAATTAAAGATGCGTTTGGAGACTAAAAAAGGATAAGCTTATCCTCCTTCATCTTATATTAATTTATGTCTTATCTTCCTTTTTCTTTCCTCTTTCTCTTGGATAACAAAAAATACATATATTTATTTCTTTAAAGACTGCTGCTACATTTTTCTTAACTAACTTATTACAACTTATTCATGTTCAGAATATCTCATGGATCATATCACCTGTTTTTCCTTAAACTTAACTTGAACGCAAAGGCTAAGTTACAACATAACTTATACGCGGTTAAGTTGAGCCAACTTAACCGGGAAGACGCTGTAAACAACATAATATCCACTCAAAGCGCCATATATTCGTGAAAGCTGGCACAGCCAGAATTACTTAAAGTCCTTAAGTTGATTTTATATTTAAAAAGTTGTTTTATTTTTTATGATATTATACCGAAGTAAATTTCTTTTCATATACTATTAAAAAAACATATTTTTTAATAATTGGATAGAATGTTAGGACAGTTCAAATTTTACGAGTTTCTATTGTCTTATCAGTTAAGTTCACTTCGTAAATAAAATATTAAAACTGGGCAGATGTTAGTGAGGTAAGAAAATGACGTTTCATTAGGTCATTGCGTAATTGAGAAGGCAATATTTGAAATTAAAATTTTTGTGCCATAAAGAAACTCTTAATACTTCATACTCAAAAATTACCGAGTCATTCAGGTAATCTTACTAATGCTGAACTTTGTGGAGACAGATAGATATGTGTATCTCTTTCTAACAAGGGTTCTAAAAATATAGGTCAGACTTAGTTACATTGTTACATCGTACTGCATGTTTGTTGGTATTTTATACAATACAAAGTGAGTGGAATTGACTGACGTTTGGCATACAGGTCAGTTAGACATTAGATCAACAAATAGGGTACTTTTTATCCCATAATTTTTAAAACTCATCAATTAACCTATTTATTTAAAATGTGACAAACGTTAGTACATAGCTTTTTTATATTTATTTATTTAAAGAAAAGAAGAATACAAGTGAATAAGGCGGGTGTTATCATAAACTCATTTGAGTTTTACCGCACACCCGAGCCGTCGACATTTTTAACTAAAGATAAAGATAATAAAAAAATTATATATGAATTTAAAGCTATACATTATATTGAGACAACCATAGCTTAACGTAAATATATTTTATATAGACAACACTGGTACCAAGCTACGCTTCCAAAATCATCCTTATCCTATGACCTAAAGGCATCAGACATCACGTGTGAGGTGTTCATAAATTCCCGTGTAATCCAAGCGACGCTGAGCCGTAGTATATTTCATAGAGGCTGGCTCGTTAGTCTTAGAGCAAACGCTGCAACGTGTTGGATTAGTGAGGAATTTAGTGAGGCCTGTGTTGCGCTACGAAGCGTGTTAATGGGCGAGTTACTGGCCGTAGTATTCTTTATAACTGTTATAGTACGCGTCATTTATGTTTAGCGCTTAACGAGAATAGCTGCGCATCGGTAGAATCGCGCTCGTAATTGACGTATTGGTGCGAGAAAGACAACACGACTGGGACAACCAATCAACGCTCGCGCACCTGACGATCACGCGCCCCGTACTCCGCGCCGTTACCTCGATACCTTATTTTTGACTTCTGCGCAGGTTTCGTTCAGCGCTAAAGATTCGTGACGCGTACTATACCTGGATATGGCGAGTGTCTTATTTTAGTGGATCTGGTTTATTACATGATGATGCGACGAGTTTATTTACTGAAACCTGTGTTGCGCTATAAAGCGTGTTAATGAGCGAGTTATTGGTAGTATACCTATAGTATTCTTTATAACTGATACCTGGATGTGCCAGTATCTTATTTTAAGCTCTAGTTCGTTATTCTAAGATAATGGTGCGATGTGTTAGGTTGGTGAGGAATTTAGTGAAGCCTGTGTTGCGGTGCAAAGCGTGTTCATGGGTG
This sequence comes from Eurema hecabe, assembly GCA_026213755.1. Taxonomy (NCBI): domain Eukaryota; kingdom Metazoa; phylum Arthropoda; class Insecta; order Lepidoptera; family Pieridae; genus Terias; species Terias hecabe. The sequence goes on along the minus strand of JADANM010001663.1, from coordinate 165,853 downwards.
AGTTACTAGCCCTAGTTATTTGTAACATGCACCTATATATGTTAGTGTCTTAATTTATTCAACGTAGTCATCATTGCTCAAATAAGGGGGCTGGTATCTTATTTTATTGTAAATTGGTCAAGATTGCCAGAATTGTTTAAGTTTTAGAGGCATTCCTTTACATACAATACATAAAAATATCTTTAAACAATTCGGAATGCAAATCCATACTAATATTATAAATGTGAAAGTGTGTTTGTTTGTTTGTCCTTCCTTCACGCCGTAGCTAATCTATCAATCGACCTGATTTTTGGCATACAGTTAGTTGAAAAGAGGAAGAGTAATATAGGTTACTTTAATCCAATAAAAGCCGCGGGTAAAAGCTAGTGTTTCATAAAGTTGAATTGATCAATTAAGAAAATTCCCCAATGACGTATGGACTTTAATCATAAACCATGCTATTAACTCGCCCATTCAAACTAGCATAGGCATTCTTGGTGTGAGGATTACTGGCTAGAACAAAGTGACGAACGATGTTCATAAGACACTGACTTTCTTAGGCTTTGAAAGCTATTATTTTTTGTTATTTATAATAGACCATGTTTATTGGATAATTTCGAGACTAATATTATATGGAGGTACAGTTTGCAATTTCATATTATAAATACTAGCTGTTGCCCGCGTGGACTTTTATATATTTGGACACCCTCCCCCCCCCCCCTTCCCTCCGTAAAACCCTTTTTTCCAGTTTAAAAGTAGCCTATGTTCTATCTCAGACTCTAGACCATCTGTGTACCAAATTTCATTACAATCGGTTTAGCGGTTTGGCCGTAAAAGCGTAAAATTATAAAAAGTTACAAACCCTCGCAAAACCTTTTGGGGGTTCATTTAAAAAAATGAAGTAGCCTATATCTTTCCCAGGCTCTAGACCATCTGTGTACTACATCTCAGTACTTTTAGCGTGATGAAAAGAAAGACAGACAGACTTGCTTTCGCATTTATAATATTGGTATGGATTATGTGAGTTACGTAGTAATTTTATCTGCATGAGTTTGTTGTCGGTTCGTCGGTCCTTCTGTCCTTTCTATAAAAGTGTTTTATAATTAAATAAAATCATGCCATTTGGTCATACCAATATATTAATGGAATGTAATTTTTCATTAGCTGTTATAACCAAAACATTTGAATTGATAATTGATATACTTGACAATGTGTATGAGTATTTTGTAAATACAATAATAAACCAGCATGTATTTGCTGAAATAACGTTTGCTAGTCGGCTTTTATCAAACAACGATGTACAATAACACGAAATAGCTCATTTGTGTTAACGAAATTGTAAACAAATTCGGCTGAATAATTCATTTCGAACAACCGGATGTATGGAGCGGTATTTCCAATTATATTATTTGGAATGTTATTATTGTTTTAGGTTTTTATTTATAATGGTGAAGCTTGGTTACATTGGCATTTAATTTTAGAGATCATGTAATGTTAAGGCTGTAGAGTCTTTGTGTGAATGAACCTGAATTAGTGTAACCTTCCTTCTATATGAAACCTATAAGTAACGGCATCTCTTCAGAGATTTCGGTCACCAGGTGGAAGGCCCATTTTTCACTTTCGAAGGAATAAAAAAAGTTTTATTAATACTTTAATCTCCTTTGTCACAAATCCTTTATTTTTCTCTCTTTTTATAGGTCGGCAACGTATTGGTAAGGCGTTTGATGTTTTTGGTATAAGGCAAACCTCAGGTGCGATACTATAAAGCACGATGATATAAAAAATTACTCTTGACAATCATGATTATTACGAAACATTATATAAATCTGGTTCAGAAAGGAGTTTCTACACGAACATACTACTAGTAAGGAACTATTCATTTTAAAGCACTGGTTTTCAAAGGAGTAGGTATTTACAGAAAACTACTACTTGTAGAACTATTTTAAGGACCTGCTTATTGACCTATAACGTAAATAAAAATCTATAGACTTTAAAATGTTAACAAAATGGACTCCAAGAATTAAGGTTGACCCAATAAATAATGCGGCCCGTAAAAACTTCAGGTACACCTACCGAGGTCACACTGAAAGGACAATTTACTGCCTTTCTAAGCCCTTTCTGGTGAAATTGTTAAGAATGAATTGCTATTCTTGTACGTGGGACCTTCGAGATGAAGGATTTATTAGCGTGGCCACAATGGGAAGAATAAGGGATAGTTTATCAAAAGGTTCTCATATAATACACAGAATCACTTTGTGGGAGGAAGATCGATTACGGTAATATTGATGTTGGGTTTTTGTGACGCTGTTTGGGTAGATGGAGTCTGCTTTTGCTTTTAAAAGGATTTAATTGCTTCGCTACTGTAGTATAAAACTTTTTTAATCGACTTCAAAAAAGGAGGAGGTTCTCAATTTGTCTGTATGTATAATATTTTTTTTATTAATTTTGTAACCGATGTTTTCGTCAAATATAGACGGATTTCAATTTTTTTGTTGTATAGAGTACACTACTGAGGTAGGTCCCATTTTAAGAATATCAGGGTCTGATGATGGAAAAGCAGAGATATCGAGGGGAACTTTCAAAAAATTGTATGGGCGACTAGTGCGTTTATAAGTTTCTTCAATAAGTATCTTATGTAAACACTTTAATTTAATAGAAATGATTTAATAGTTTTTTTTATAATTTAGAAGTCGTTGCCAACTGCAAAGTAAAACAATAATAAATTTGTTTGGTTAAATCGATATTTTATAGATTGTTGTAGCATTTACTTGGTACCGACTACCGACTTCAAAATTATGATATAACTATTAAATCATTTAGATATAACTATTAATCATTATTATATGAAAATGTGTATTACTTTGTGGGAAGCAAATTAATTTTTTACTTTTAAGTTGGAGTTGGTTTATTTTTTGTTGAAAATTATTTTTATTTTGTGAGATCTAATGTGAATTTATTTGAAGCGTTTAACAGATTATGACCCCATCAAACTATGAAACAGTTTGTTGGCGGAACGCTTGTTTGATTTAAAGTTTTTGTGTTTTTTCGTGTCAACTTAGATCTTTAAAACTACTGGACATATTTTGATGTGGTTTTGTTAATAGATTCAATTTTAATAATATAGTTTAAAGTCAAATTCAAAGTCATAGTAGCAGATTTGATTTTTAATTAGTTTCGCAAAATTAAATATGTTAAGATTTCGTTTTATATTTACAGGTAATTGCAAAAGTTCATAACACATCTAAGAACTCAGACATTGCTGATTTTAATGACAACACCGATTTTAATGATTTTTGCTTCGAAAAAACTTAAACTACATCGTTAATGGCAAATGATCAGTCATTTAAATGTATAGATGTGTTCTGGCTTAAAAAATCCCGATAAAAACACATTATATTTATTATTCTTGCAGCTTTACAACAAGGCTCAAACTAATAATAGAATTAATTCACTACAATACTAGACTTCAGATTATAAAGCGATAGTTTACTATTCCATAGGGGTTTTCGGAGGGGGTTATTAAGTGGACATGCGATATGAAATAATAAAATTTTATGGCGACGTAATTGCGCGGCCGGTCGTACGAATTTATGGGGAAAGAATCATTTCTATTACTGCAGTGGAGCTCTGTTATATTTTATGGCCTTAAGTACACTGTAAAGTGAAAACTTTAGGGTACAGTGAGAAAATTATTTATTTCTCTCTATTCTGTTTAAGTATACAATCTGAGGTTCTATATAGAAGAACAGGCTCCTCTAGCAGTTGCTATTTTTAAGTAAAGAAGTAGAAAAGATAATTCTATACATAACAAGAAGTATTACAATATTCATTTTATTTTACTTTTATAATATAAAGGGTCACTAACCTGCGAGTCCCGAATCCCAAGAATTCCGAAGAAGTCCCAAAAGTTTTGTCTCCAATATATTCGTTTATATAACTTTCTACAACCACTAATACACACAAGCTATACTCATTATCATTATATTATGTTTAATAAACAAACAGTTTATTCTATTCTAATATACTACGGAACCAACTTAAACCAATCCCATTCTGCAGTCTGTAAGTTTTATATCGTAATGTGGCCGAGAAAGGCGTTACACAAAAGGGGTGTTAGGTTGAATCTTTATATTATAGGATAGCTTTTAACCTCGGCATGACCCGTGGAAGCTATCTCATTGTGGTGATATCTCGGCGCCTATCGTTCGATATTATATCGAATGCTTTCAAAATATGACCCGTTAGCGATTTTAGGTAATATTGTAATCTTTATTTGTGTATTCTATTAAAGTTATCTTTTGATGATATCAATGTATTGTTAAAAAGTTGCTAAAAAACTATATTATCACTACATTAACACTGGATAACAATTGATTTAAACCTTTAACTTTATTAATTGAGGATCGAGAGAATGAAAAATCGTAGTTAACAATACAAAGTATACACGATAATTTTTCAACTATATATATAAAATTACAGACTACATTTTAACGTTGTGTTTAGACCACGCTAAAAGTTGAATACTACAATATAATTATTAGAAACTGATAAGGCACTTGCATCGTCTAAAAGGGCCTTTATTCGTCCACAATTGATATCCAAACATTGTTTATAAATAAGACACCGTAGCGGGGAATAAATTAATTGGATCCGACAAAGGAAGGATATTGCGTAAGCAATCACAAAACCGAATTAGGGCGAGCTTCACTGCCAGCTATAACAAGCCTTTTTAATACTGAAGAAAGCCTCATGAGTTACCCATGGATGGGAAAAGGATCATGGACTTCGTCAGACCTAACGACCAAAATCCGTCATATCGCAGCGAGACAACCTTCGCAGACTTCTACAAACTACAACAATTACAACTACTTCGGCAAAGCTATTATGATATGCTTGACAGTTGGTCTGTCCCGGCCTGACCCGATCATCTTGACTTCATTCCAGGTCTTGCCCATGACCTTCACTTGGTCAATAACAGTTTGCCAGGTCTCTTTAGCTGAAAAGATTGCGTCGGATTTTTTTCATACGATTACTATCAAGCTCCATTTACGACGTTTCATCCTCGTATTGCTTACGTCGTTCCCATAGTAGTATGTTGGAGTTCAATACAAAAGTACGACGCCAACTTGATGTTTGATATTAGTATCCGTAATATAATATCGTTGAGAATTGCATAGCATATCAAGCACTACAGCACAAGCTTTACCTAAAGGCGGTATTCCATTCCAATATTAGTGTCGCAGCCCACAATATCTCATGATTATCCTTTGTTAAGCGCGTCAACTCCCCGCAAATGTACGTGATTGCTCGCTAAGCCGTTTCTTCACAATGAATTATATATTTCGTTGAGTTTATTAGAAAGAGAACTGTCTATTTAGAATTCGTTTTTAGAGATTTTGAATAAAGACTTAAGATAGAAAAGGATTTCGTTTCGTACTTGGTATGAATAGGTACTTTCATTTTTTGAGTATATATAATGATACGGTGGTAAACCCTTGGACGAGCCTTCCATAGAAAACCAACTTCAAGAAATGGCATCAGACTCATAGACGTATAACGCATAGACTGATGCGATGCATGTCATCTATCTAAGTAGACAGAATTGTCCACCTTTTAATGGCGTCTGTATACCATGATCAGGTCCATGGCTCTGTGCAGTGCACCGGTAAAGCAGGCAGCTGGCAGATTGGAGCGAGCATACCGCACCGTGTCGCACGAAGCGGCGTGCATTCTGGCCTCCATGGCTTTACTATGCGTGCTCATTTTTGTTTCTAGATCATTGTTCATTGTTCTACTAATATTATAATTATAGGTACATTTTATGAGAATTTTTGGAATGATAAGTATATAGAAATTTAAATTAAAAATACGAATGTGGTGATGTATTTTCTCTCCACCTATGTTCATTAAAACCTATTCAGAATATGAATAGATTCAGTAGGAATAAATCTGATTAACATTATTAGTATTAGTAGCAAATGTTATTCGAAAAAATAAATAAAAAATATCTAAACAAGCTCCCCGGCTCACTGGATAAACTTACTTTGAACTCTAATCCTCTTACTAGAGGTTAAAACCGTAGTTTTGTGAGAATAAATCCATTTGTGGAACACAAAGAGATTCCTTTTGATATAGATTTTGTTCGATTGCAGTTGCGTTGTGTTTTTTAGGTAACCTGCAGAGATATTGTTTAAAGAGCTTAGCTGGAGTATGGAGATTATCGGAACGTATTTTTGTATTAATAGTGAAGTTTTCATTTAATAATATTTTGCTGGCTGTTTGAAGACTCAATTATCTATATTTTTTAAATTTAGATTAGGTTTTATCTCATTAGAAATGTAGTTCTGTAATAATTTAGGTAGTATATTTAGTGATCACTTTTCTGTTTTCCTGTATGTGTTTATTTTTTTTATTCTTTTAAGTTTCTAGAGTATCTTGCAAAGTATGTGCATTGGAAAGTGTTTCTTTCTTTCTTTTCTTTTTAACTATAAACACTTTGTCTCCTAAGTCCGCTTTTTCCCATTTATATAAATAATTTAAATGTAGAAGTGAATTTTAATTAACTTAAAAATTTTTGACTGAGTGAAAATGGTTTGGGAGATGTGTGCGTAAGCGTACCGTATGTATATGTAAGTTTGTCTATGCAATTAATTATAATTAAATGTTTAAACATGTTTTGATATATTGTTACCTATCAAAAGAAAACAGCTACAAATCTAAATATATATAATTCACAGGTGACTGACTAACTTAAGTGATCTATCAACGCACAGCCGAAACCATTGGACGGATCGGGCTGAAATTTGCAGTGCAGGTAGATGTTATGACGTAGTCATCCGCTAAGAAAGGATTTTGATCAATTCTACTTCAAGGGGATAAAATAGGGGATGAAGGTTTGTATGAAAATCCACGCGGGCGGAGTCGCAGGCAACAGCTAGTTAAGGACTATTTTGGTACATGTTTGAGCTAATAGAAAATTTAATAAAAGTATAGCAAATGTGTATTTTACCATCCTTTTCATATTTAATAATTACGTAAAATAAATCATTCAATCAATCATACAATCAAACAATCAACTAATAAACAAACCTGTCTGCTATAAATCAAGGCAATGCTAACAATCCTAACGGAATTAGAGTCTCCATACAAAATATATGGCACAGTTGTTCGAAGCTGGCAGTTTTCCATGCCGAAATGCGATTCCATCTTGGCATCTGACGGTCCGTTGGCAAACTGTATGAACCAATGTTACTTTGTGTAGATAAAAATATTATTCTGAAATAAATATATCAAAATCACTTACCAATACTATCTACTAGGAGTTCTTAGTATAAGGAACTTTGCAAGAAAACTGAGGTTGAAAGTTGTGGAACGTATTTTTAATAATAACTGTATCAATTAAAGGATTTTATGACTCAATAAATCATAATTAAATATTTATAAAAAAGTATTTGTTATTTACATATTTTGTATCTTCCTGAGGTCTGGGTGTCGCTATATATTATATGTATAAAAAAGAAAAATAAAAAAGCGTCTTGAAGTATCATAATATGAAGTCGATTACTTATATATGTCACTATGTAACATGCTTAAATCTTTAAACGCAACCGATTTTCATGAGGTTTTTTTATAAGATATAGTGCTTCAAGATAAAGGTTTATGTGTATAATACATGCATAATAGCGCTCTCAAATATATAACTCACTAGGCACGGGTCAGCACCCGTGCCCACTTCGTTGGGCATAATGTTAATTATCATTTTCGGTTTTTTATATAGCCTACGGCACTCAGGAATAACATGGCTTTCTATTGGTAAAAGAATTTTTAAAACCGGTTCAGTAGATCCTGAGATCCTTACAATTTAACAAACACAAACTTTACTTCTTTATACTATTATAAATTAAGTTTATTATATACTAGTATAGATTATGTTTATTGAAGCTTCGTTCGTTCGTTTGTTGGAGAAATACGTCTCAAATTCTAGTGTATAAGCATCAACACACACATTAATGTGATAATTTAACACTTAATAACTTCCATTATTCATTCTATTGCGTCAAATTCATTCGTTAATTCAATTGCGCTATCGCCTGTGAATAGACGGGTGTTAAATATAATTGATTTAACATGAATTTTCGTATTAAACGTATTGATTTAAAAGTCATATGTTAAGGTCAAGGTCGCTATCAAAATTACCAACGACCAAGTACCTTATAAAATAAAAAAAACTATTGGCCAAAAAAACCTTTTTTTAATTAAGTTTTGACACTGTTGTTAATATTAAGAGTACCTTTTAGACGACACGGGCAATATTATGAAAAATTAAATACCTATTTTTGCTTTCTTTCTTTCTTATTATTTTACTCTCATACACATGCATATTATATTTGTTATGCAAATAACTAATTAATAAAATATACAAGGCAAAGTAAAACTATTTTCTTCGCCGAACTGGAAAACGTAATTTTTTCACTTTATAGTAATAAGGTGTTTAAAGAATCAACCTATTTCGGTTTTTATTACTTTTACTTTGAATATTCCAACCACTTTCTTTAAATTTCTTACCTGCTAAGGCCGACAACGCATTCGCGAAAGTAAAAGAAGAATGAAAGAATAAATTATTAAAATAAGGAATACTAAACCAGTTATAGCAACAAAAAATTTATATAAAGTCCCAAAATTTTCCAAATATTATAAAAGCATCATCACAAGGGCAAAATAATTAAAATAAACCGCGCATAAAAAATTCTTGATCTTAAGATAATTTCGTTGGAAATTTAATGCGGGAAAGGCTTTTACGCGAGGTCACCCTTTATATCGCTTTCATCCCATAATGAAGGCTTCTACGGTCTTAAATTATTTACCTTATTATAATGTTCATTAATCATAAAAAAAAAAAAAAAAAAAACCTTTTTTATATTTTTAACAACTTTATGTTACTTGTAACCCTCAAATTAAATGACCGTTACCAATATGCCTACCAATTCAGTTTTTCTGTTTCAACATTTGTCGTATAAATGTTGCCTGAAAGAAATCGCTTTCAGTAATAAGGCCGCCGCGAAAGTACAATAAACATCCTTTCAGACTGTAGGGTTTATGTAAGTCGCCTATTGTGGGATAGTTTTTAAAAGAAATTCAGTGAAAATTATGTCTGCTTCAGCTTATTAGTACACGTAAACCCACGTGCTAAAGCTAGTATATAATCTCTCAACGGTTTACGAGTTATAAAGTAGACCCTTTCGTGTCGAACATTGCAGGTTTTGTAATGAACGCCCGAAGCCTGTTCGGTTTTAAGATAAGTTTCCTGATCTTTAGTATTTTCCTGATCATAATAAGGCTTGTTTACATGTTTTTATATTAAGAATAACGTTTTTGTATGATGAAATGTATGTTATTGTAAAATAGAAAATAATCATTCACGAAAATACCACGGAATGGGTAAGTCCACAGGTTTGGAACTCAGCTAGACCCTGAATTGTAAACATACTAGGTGTTACCCGTGACTCCATCCGCGTGGTCATATAAACTTCCCTCCCCCTTCCCCCCTTGTAACTCTTTTTCCGGTTAATAAGTAGCCTGTGTTTTATCTCAGGCTCTAGACCATCTGTGTACCAAATTTCATTACAATCGCTACAATGCCCTTATGTAATATCTTTAACCGGTGTTGCTGGATTGATAACAGTGTATTATGTGATTCTATGACGATTCAAAAGTATAACTATATAGTAGCCTAGTTGAATAAAGATGTACCGTTGTCTACACTTGAATTGCTCTTTCTCTATTCTCAATAAAACTATTTTTTTTATTCTATGAAGCGGTGAGACGAGCTGGACGACCTCCTGATGATTTTTTTTTATTCTATAAAGTGGTGAGACGAGCTGGACGCCCTGATGGTTAGAGAAACGCCGGCCCATAACCAATGTAGTGCTACCCAGAACTTTGCTCCGGGCAAGATGCACTACATTGACGCTCCCCACTCTGAGTCATAAGATGTTAAGACTCATTAGCCCAGTAATCACGCTGGCTACAGTGCCCTTCAGACCAGAGCACAGGGACATCTGCACATCACTGTTCAGGCGGTTGAATGTCTGGCACTGTGGCCACCCACCCAGTCGGTCTTCTGCGAAAGAGACCGACCTCCTATAAAAATTATTAAAAACAAATTCATACCCACTATGTAACATTTACACAGATAGAGGTTTAAATTGACGTCCCGTTTGAATAGTGGAAGCAGTTGGGAGATATATAAAAGACCATTAAAAGTTTTCCCGCTATATAGAATGTTATGAACTAAATTTGAAGTGGGATACTCACTGTGAACAGAATATATCGATTTTATGTTCAATACGTTGTTCAATGTTCATCTTTTGAATATTTATTTTAATAATAATACTCTTATTAAGCTGTGAAGTGAGTATGTTTTGTAAGAGCTCATTAATTATCTTTAAAATTATTTTTATTAGTGATAGTGTCAGAAGTGTATATTTTAAGTAATATAATAGTATGTAACATTGTTTAAATGCGATTACGATGGGATATTTATTTTAATATGATATGGCAAGTAAAATATAGTTCTAGCAACAAGCCTGAATAACAAAACTCTGCTTTTGGAGACTAGAGGAGATGAAAAGAGTTGTGACACAGATGAAGGAAGGACTCGGTTAAAAGATAATGTGAATTTTATTCCCACTTACATCTCTTTTTATCTAATTCTTTTTCTATATTTCTTTCTCTCTAACTAATCCGTTCTCGCTACTTCTTATTATTGTATTAGCGATATCAAGAAAAATGCAATATTGAAACATGACAAAATGAAACGGTGGTCCTACTCACTCCTCTGTCTTTCTCATTCTCTATATCATCTGGTTTAAACCAGATTGTTATATAAATATCTCAAGCACATTAAATAAGCCTCTGTCGTTCTCATCCTCCATATTATTTGGTCTACAATATGATTGTTTTAGAGATATCCCAAGCATAGTGAGTTAACATCGGAGATAGAGCAAGCACGGAACGAGGTAACACTCCGTTACACTTATAAGTTCATAACGTCTTCGCCAACTTACAGTTTCGGATACCTGCATGCTGTTTATTTTAATATATTGCTATTATTTATATGAGTTTGGGATTTTGTATGAGTGAGAATTATTATTTACTAGCTGTTGCTCGCGACTTCGTCCCCGTCGGATCTATTTCTATTATTATGTTATAGTGAGTCAATCTTAGAAGATAAACATATACTGACGCGGACTTTTTGAGAACATTTAAAGAGAAATAATTCTTTCAAACATATTTTTTTGGTATCTTGAACAGTTGTCGCAGCGCACGCAAAGGAAGCCCTCAAAGATGAATAATTTTCCCCGTTTTTTCTATATTTTCCATTATATCTTCGCTCCTTTTAGTCGCAGCATGATGTTATGTAGCCTAAAGCCTTCCTCGATAAATGGTCAATTCAATAAAAAAATAATTTTTCAATTCAAACCAGTAGATCCTGAGATTAGCGCGTTCAAACAAACAAACAAACAAACAAACTCTTCAGCTTTATGTATTAGTAGAGATAACGAACTTAAACTAAATATGTACTAAGTTTAAAAACTATGAACCAACTGCGTAATAGTTGAAGTAAATTTTCCTACATAACGTTAATATTGGGTTAGTGTTTTCAGCAGTACAATGGAGCATACAACGTACATACGAGTACATACGTGCGAGAGGAACATAGCCGCCTCCTTCATATAATATAGTAAGGACATGGTTTCCGTGAGAGAATTTTCCACATTTAAAAAAATCCTTTTGGGAATACGAATGCTCAAAAGTACTTAGTTATTGTTTTTTAATACCATGACGATTTAAATAAATATATAAATATTTTCAGGACATTTATACACAGCGCCATCTAGTGCCAAGCTAAGCAGAAGCTTGTGTTATGGCAACTAGATAACGGAATAAATAACATATACATTCTTTTATTTTGTAAATACATACATACAATACATAGCAACACCCAGAACCCAGAAAAATACAAATGTATTTTTCTGGTGTGGGAATCGAAGCCACGACCCTTCGCGGTCCAGTGGTCGATTTAAAAGTATAACTATATTCAGTCTTGTTAAAAAACAAATACTTGATTATTATGTAGCCTCGTTTAAATGGCTTTGATAATTCATAAGGAATCAAGGTAACGTGCGATCTCTTCTTCATCTAACAATGCATTGTCCAAACTAATAAATAATAATAATAATAAAATGTTTATTTCTACTACCACAATACATTAATCATTGTTTTCATTTACATTCAGTTTCATAATAAGATACAATATATTGTGGGAGACTGATGCCTAAACTAGGCTTTATGGGCCTGTATTTCAGGTCACCAGGTCTCCACCCTTTTGCCATATTGCTTTTATAAAATTATGCGGTAAGTAAAACTACCATAACAAATAAATTAGAATTAAAGAAAAGAACAAACGAAAATACATATTTAAAATAAGACTGGTTAGTGGATGTGTGTGTAGTGCGAATGGAAGTGTGAGTGTTTGTGTATGTGTGTGTGTGTGTGATTTGATTATTTTGTCTACTTGTATATAGTACATAAATAGTATTAGACTAAAATGCTAAGTAATTTTTCCGTTTCGACATAGTTTAGTTGTAGAAGCCATGAATTTAACTTTTTTTTACACAGTTTGTTATTAAGGTTATATATGGACAAAAGCTTATTTATTTTATTGTATAGAAATCCACCAAGGTAGCAAAATAAGCGGGTAGAGAAAGCAGTTGTGAGATTGGTGCCATGCCGATTTACAGGATTGAATCGCCTGTTACTTTCAGATAAGGAGGGTTGGTAGGTGAGGAGCGAGTGCTGCCTTAGAACGGTGTTAAATATGAACAGCTGACGAACCGTCAACACTTTAGAGCGTTTATAAAGGTCTTCAGTTGGATAACGATATGGTAGAAAATTGGAAACTTTTAGAATTGCTCTCTGGGCCCGTTCAAGTGCAATTAATGATGTTTTTGGAGCCCCGCCCCAGATTGTGACGCAGTAGCTGAGTAGTGACTGGGCCAGCGCGAAGTAGACCGATCTCTTACATTGTTCATCAGCTACTGCTCTTAGGGTTTTGAAGACATATATCAGCTTCCGTAATCTAGCACATAGTGTATTAATGTGTTGCTGAAATCTTAAAGTGCTGTCGATTTGTACTCCTAAGTATTTTACACTGTCTGTTTTATGTAGGTGGATGCATGTACAAGTGTTATCTTGGGGTTGCGAACACAGATGAGCTATCAATGAATACTGATTCGTCATCGGAGCATTGTTCTTCTTTAAGGAAAAGGTGACATACATCGTTTTGTCGGCGTTAAGGGTCAGTATATTATTTCGAAACCATTTTGAGACAGTGTTGAAGCCAAATTGAGCATGGGAATAAGCTTCAGGCCAAGAGTCGGCGTTGAATAATAAGGCAGTGTCGTCTGCAAAGCTGATAATTTTGCCTTGAGGTAGGGAGAGCCTGCCCAGCTCGCTAACATAGATGAGAAAAAGGGTAGGTCCGAGCACACTCCCTTGAGGGGTACCGTAAGAAACAATTCGTTCACCACTGATGAACTCGTCTAACTTAACACACTGAACGCGCTCACTCAGGTAGTCCTCGAAAAGTTGGAGTGGTGTTCCCCTAATGCCCATATTCTCCATTTTACATATTAGGATGGGCACAGAGACCGTGTCGAAGGCCTTCGCGAGGTCTAA
>JADANM010001663.1:108752-118779 GCA_026213755.1 Eurema hecabe | reverse complement strand
CTATGACTTTTGGTACAATACAATATTTAAAAGATTTTCTATTTGTCGAATATTATAACTTTCAAAGTATTTTATTACTAATACTAAACTATACTATAGGGCATAATGTTAACAATCCTTTTTTGTATAGCCTATGACACTCAGCAGTATTGTGGCTTTCTATTGGTGAAAGATTTTTAAAATCGGTTCAGTAGATCCCGAGATTACGTTTACAATTAAAACCAACACACAAACTTTACTTCTTTATAATATTAGTATATATAAGTAGATCTTTCAAGTACGAAAAGTATTATGAAATAAATCATTATTCATACAACAGGGTAGTCAGAGACAATCTTGTCAAGTGTAATTCGGCTCTTCGCTTGTGAAGTCAAGCTGCGACTCAATTTATTAGGCACGACCCTTCACTTAATGCGAAGCCTGATATCACGATACACGTAACGACGGTAGTGATGGGCTTTTTATCGATATTTTAAATGCGATTTTAGAATATTTTCCTTGTTCATTTTTTTGTGTTTCACTAAATAGCATAATGCATAAAGGTGCATAAAGGCCGGCAACACACTAAAGGCTGGAAACACACTCCGCCCCCTCTTATATATATAAAAAAAATGTCTCTTTCTCTGTTTCTATATCCGTATGTATGAGTAAATCTTTAAAACTACGCATCGGATTTTGATGCATTTTTGTTAAATAGAGTGATTCAAAAGGAAGGTTTTTAAGTTTGATTCATTCTGTAGTGAATTGAAACAGAAGGACGCTCTCTTCTTAAAGCACCTCTTATAATAATGTATGTGGTTTCACAGTTGTTTTACAGGACGATATAATTATATCATACAAACTAAATATAACGTAATAAACTAAAAGCTTAAGGAATTATACAGTCCAAGCACAGCTGTATAATATTATGTAACAAAGGCAAAGAATGATTAAATACTTATAAAAGGTACTTTTTACCTATAAAACTAAATAATATTAAAAATGTAGTTTTAAGATAGAACCATGCCCTTAGATTGAATTGGGGCGGCTGGCCCGCGGACCACTTATTAGTCTATATGTAATGCGTTTATTTCATTAATAAAGAGCAACTGAGGCCCGTATTTTCCGTTCTTCTTCTTCTCCTTCGAAACTTCTGCATGCTGCATAAAATGCAGGTAAATTTGCTACTAAATGTAAAGAATAATTTTACTATGTTTTATTGCAAAATATATTATGAATTATGAGCTATGAATTCCCGCCTATACCCTCTCCTTGATTCCCTTTTGTAACTATCCCGTTAATTTTTACTTTATTTTAATATTTTTAAGGTTGGCAACGCATTCCATTGCGACTGTTCATGGGCGTAGGTGGCCGCTTATAGTACGCGTCACGAATCTTTAGCGCTGAACGATATGTATAGAGGTAACGGCGCGGCGCGCGAAGCGCGTGATCGTCGGGTGCGCGAGCGTTGATTGGTTGTCCCAGTCGTGTTGTCTTTCTCGCACCAATACGTCAGTTACGAGCGCGATTCTACCGATGCGCAGCTATTCCCGTCCAGCGCTAAACATAAAAGACGCGTACTATACCTTTATACCAACTTTCTGCTTAGTTTCCCATCATACAAATCTAAATATATATAATACAAAGGTGACTGACTGACATAGTGATCTATCAACGCACAGCCCAAACCACTGGACGGATCGGGCTGAAATTTGCCATGCAGGTAGATGTTATGACGTAGGCATCCGCTAAGAAAGGATTTTGATCAATTCTACCCTCAAGGGGATAAAATATGGGATGAAAGTTTGTATGAAAAACCACGCGGGCAAGATAAAAAGAAACAAAATCGTTATTATATCACTTTGTTGTCCTGTTGTCTGTCAGTCGAGAGTCGAGACTCGTTATTTAGTTAACGAGGTTTCTGGTTGAAATTTAAGCCGCATTTTCAAGACATCAAAAAATCAAACTTCTAAAGAGATACAGAACCGGATATTTTCCTTGCAACAATTGAACGGATTATGTTACTATTAATTCATAGTTACAATTTCAAATAGTACTGTCGAATACAAAAGTATGTTAAGACTTAAGTCCAAAAACTGAAGATAATATAGGTATCCCCTATAAATATAAAATATAGTGTATATGTCGCAGGCGGATTGTATAATCCGCTGTATTACATTACGGCTAGCCGTATAAAAAACGGCCATTTTGTAAACCGGCGGTTCAACGATTAGCCGTACTGTTATTAAGATACGTTCTCCAAAAAAGCGGTCCATCCTATTACTATTATAAAGGCGAAAGTTTGTAAGTATGGATGTATGGATGTATGGATGTATGGATGTATGGATGTTTGTTACTCTTTCACGTAAAAACTACTGAATGGATTTGAATGAAACTTTACCACAATATAGCTTAAACATCAGAATAACACATAGGCTACAATTTTTGAGGATTATAAGGGAGGAAAGGGAGGGTCACAGTTTATATGAAAGTCCACGCGGACGGAGTCGCGGGCAATAGCTAGTCTCCAATAAAATTCTTTCAAGCGCTATATCACGGTAATGGCGAGACTTATGGAAAAAAGTGTAGATACATTTTTCGTAGAGAATTGGATGATCTACACTTTATGTCTGTACTAGTTTGCTGTGAAACTCACCGTTTAGCTGGAAAACGCGAAAAACTATTTTTGCAAACTATCACCATCAATAAAAATTTTTGCTTAAGGGCATCGATGGGGACTTTATACAATTTGTTTATAATAGTATTCTGAACATTCATACTAATTTTTAGTTCTATGGGAATTATTTCAACCTTCAAAGTCTTTTTGTCTGGGCTATTCAGTGTTAACATTATTTATTATTGCGAATGTGTTAATATATTTTGTATCGACTGTACTAAACAGTGTTTTAAGTTCATTAGTGAACCGTCATACGCCACTGAATTAATAATTCATATATGTTTATTTGATTTGCAAGTGACGTATTTAATTAATTTACTAATTAACAGGATAGTAGAATCGTTAGCTAATTTGAAGTGTTTGAAAACGTTGGTTATGTTTATACGTAATATGAGAATTTGGTGTAGTGGTAACAAAATTATCTTGTGTCAAATTTTTGGGTTCGATCTCGATACTAAAAGAATACATATTTAATTTACATTTTTATTTTTTGGGGTCGGAATGTTGCTGTTTCTTAGGAATAACAACTCGCACCTACGACTTTTAATTTTAATTAAAGTATTTCTTATTTATTAGCCGCTCCTCGGGGTTTCATTTGCAATAAATAACCTTCCTCTTGAAGGACTATCTGTTAAAAAACCGCATGACATTTGGTTGCGTTGTTTCAAAGATTTAAGCGTACATAGGGGACAGAAGAAAGCGGCTTTGTTTTATACTTTATATTGAAATACCCGTTTCGTTAGAAGGTCATATTGTATGTTATATTTTTGTAGACTTTGATTTTTTTATCACCTTTCTCTACAACGTGAAACAGAAATGTTTGGTCATATTTTTGCGTGATGTTCAGATGCTCATAGATAGTTTATATACAAGTACCCGCATTAAAATAAACATATTTGAGATTTATTATTTTATTTATTCATCAATTATATCGATAATATAAAAATCAAAACTTTTGTGTTACATCACTTTTCGAATTCTAATGACAGAGACAGCAGTAACTTTTTCAATGAAATGCATTGTCATAGGGTCATGCGGACATTGACACGTAACAGCTGATAGCTCTAAAGTGATGTCGTAGTGTCGATAAATTTAAAAATCGATATGCTGGTCAATAGAAATATAAAATCAATATCTTGATTATAAATAGTTCAATGTAATGAATTTTTAATACATTAATTTAAAATTAGGTATTCTTTGAGATCCTTAAATATGACCACGCATTTCTGTTACACGTTGTATATTCTCGTGAAGAAAAAGTATGAAAAATATGTGTCAACTGAAAGCTTTAACAAAGTTCCACATCTCGTTCACATTACAACGTTTAACCGCCCATAAATTCTTTATCAGCTCGTAAAACTGTTGACGTATTTACGACGTGTCTACCAATAAACTTGCCCAACTATTTTTGTTGACAATCAGTTAGATTCTATTAGTATCTGTATCTTGAGTTAGTGATGTTCTTTAACTTGAGCGTTGTTTTTTAAACGTTAATTTCAAGTTCATATTATTTGTTATTAGCAACCTTATTTATTATACATGTGTTTTTCATATAAGCCTTTCTCTTAAGTCACAATCCATAAAAAACTGTATGAACATCGAAGTTTTAGCAAACATAGAAATACTGGGACAGAGAAACCAATTGTCGTTTTATACTACGTAGTGATGTGTCGAATTACTGTGTATCTCTTATTTGTTTAATGTAACTGGCTTATGCCGGAATACTGAAACGCAACTTAAATTTAAGTACAACTTAAACCGGTCCGATTTGTCCGACATTTCGCCATACAATTCTGTCAAAATTACGAGTCTTAAGGCGTCCTTAAATTTAATTTGCGTATGAGTATTTGGCCGTTAGGCTCGTATGTACAAGACATTTTGTTATAAAATAGAATAACTATCGTTATTTTTTGGTTTGTTCTTTCCATTTTATATAAGAATAAAGTAACAACTTACACTACTTATTAGATACTTTGATCAAGGAAACAAGAAATAATTAAATCGAATTTAAAGACTGTCCTAAGCCTTAAATTGCTATTTGCGATACGAAAAATAACATCGATAATTCCTGGTATAGATATATCGATTCTATCCCATCACTAGGTCAGCTTGCTTTGCTAATGCTTGTTTATTGTTGACCACAAGCCATAAGCAAAGCTGTAGTATGCTACAAGTTCTGTTTGTTTATAGGTATATACCAATAGGGCTTGGAACAATACAATGGTTTGTATGGATAAATGTTTGGTTCAATAATTATTGAAAATTTAATGTTACCCTGAAATAATCAAACAAAAAGTAACGACTTTAAATAATATGTGTACAATTTTTATACTTTTATATCGGTGCTCAATAAACTGTTGAAATAATAAATGATGATGAAAATTCGTGTAGTGAGGCTTTCTCGTTTCAAAACATTTTTTAATATCAAATTGGAAATATATATTTTGTATTTTTTTATTTATTTTTTTATCAGCTATGAGATTGTGTGTATATGTGTCAATGTGTGTGTATGCGTCTGTACTATCACAAAAAAGTTTTAAATAAAACACTCGCTAATTTCCATACTTTATTCATAATACAGATTAATAAACATTATTTACATCGCAATGTCGAACACTGCCCAATTACTGTCACACCCTCATCTCATCTATAGCTGCTTGAGGTAAGTTCTGATGCATATTTTTCCCCCTCCTTAAAGTAGCATGAGCCCTTTCCTGGGGGGAGGCCGACCTTTCGAAGTTCCTATCTCCTAGATTTTTTGGTAAGGTCGCGTATTGATACGAGTTTGGAAGCCTAAAACTGCTGCTTCGACTCCCCAATTTACTTGGTAACATCATGTTGTCGATACTCAAAGTAGGACTTGGAGACTTTCCATCTAACGGTCCTTTAAAGTTCAGATTGGAAATCTGGTCCATTTTCTTTCTATTCTGCCTCTCAACATCTACCACCAAGCTTGGGGCTAGCGTTGGATCTATATGGTAATGGGAATGTTTCCCAGAAATTGTCTCAAAGTGCTTCTCATTAAACCTTTGCTGTTTGCTTCTAGACCTGGACTTGTCTCTTTGGTAGTAGACTCCCGCAAAGATCAGGACGTTGAGGATCAGTAGGGAACATCCAATAGCTATAGTGACGCTTAAAGCTGTGGAATAAGCTGCGTATCCAGCGGCTTCTAAGCTCGCGAGGGTATTATCTGTGCTGTTGTAAGGCGAATCTCTTCCACTGGGAACAACAGTCACACACGTAGCTATAATAGTGTCTGCAGTCGTCATAGCAGTATCGGAGTATGTGGAACCGTTTCTCCGGACCTCGTTCTCAGAACGCGCCAAGGGGTCAGGTCTAACGATCCCTTCGTAGAGTTCCTGGTCGTTATGGTTCCGGAACAGGTTGTGTCTAGTGGCCACGTCTTCCATACCAGCTCGATGGAGTTCTGGTATGAGACGGAGCCAGACGGATAGTTGGTGCGCCCGGTAGTGGTTTTTAAGACGCGGTTTGACACCTGGGGAATAAATAATTTGTCTTTGTTATGGGAAACTTGAGGAAGGGTTAACAAATTATAATCTACTAGCGACCCGGCTTCGCTCGGTTATATTATGCATGTGATCAATTGAGATGTAAGCAATCCTATCTATTAAGTTGGTTCAAAATGCACACGGTGTGCAAATTTCATTTAAAATCGATTCAGCAGTTTTGGACACAATCGTAGATAAACAATATGACTTTATATACATTAAGATAAATCCCATTTAATATATTAATATAGTAGTAACTATTGTTATGTACAATAATTACTCTTTGTATCTTAATGAAACAGAAACAACTATAAGAGTTAATTGTCGGTTCTTCTCTATAGAAACTGCTTCCCGAAACGGTATTACATAACGTGATACTATATTATGTAACATAACGTAACTACTTTAACGACTATATTTACTTCTTATTTTAATCGATTTATTTTGTTGCTTTTGGACATAAATAGATAAATGATTCATTGCTATTTTAAAAATATAATGCGCATTTTTTTCTCGTGTCTCAATTTCTGGCTTAACCAAAGTTTATATCTAAACACATCTACCATCAAAACAGCGTGAGACAAGCAATGCTCTAAGAATTCAATTAGCACTTATCATTATAAAACGTAGTTTCATTAATGAAAGGGCACGTTCGTCAAACGAGAACGACCCAGTTCGACGGGAGACATCACTCATTTCGCACTCACTTTCAATGATTTCAATTTGAGTTTTAGTTGCCCTATTTATGACTCATTTATGCTTGGGAATTTACTTTTTATTTAGTGTAGTTTTTATAGTCTGATAGAAAAGTTGATAGTTGATACGAGAATTATGTTTTAATATTAATATTATTAGATTCGAATAATTTTTATAAGTTGTGTGTTTTACACAATTATTTAATTATACATGTGTTTCTCAATTTTTGTAGTTGACTGTAGTGGATTTTTGTTTTGTTGAATAAAGAGACTTCGACTTCGACTTTGACTTTTACTTTACCTTTAATTTTACTTTACGTTTGACCTAAACTTTAAATTTGACTTCAATTTTGACTATGACTTTCACTTTGACTTCGATTTTGACTTTCACTTTGGCTTTGTCTTGGACCTACCAATTTCCAAATACTTTTGGTGCGTTGAATCGTACTCTTCCCACACAATGCCTCGGAATTTGTTCCGCTCCCTCGAAGCCGGCATTAGCGCTTCTTGCCGCGTGTTGTCGTTTGGATTCCTTTATCGTAATAATTAATTGTTATTTTTTAATCTTTAATGAGCTTAAACAATATTTGGAAAATTCATTCTATTTAGTGGCATTAGAATTCAAAGATTTTATACAACATACAAACACTTAGGTGAAACTAATATTGGATGAAGAAAATCTTATGAGCTTCTAGCGTCGTAAAGATATAGGTAATTTGGATCTAATATGTATTTATATAAAAAATATTATTAATTAATTATTATCAACCAATCAGCAACGACTTAATTTCGACCAATCACAGACCCGTATTTTTTTAGCCAATCAGACTCACCCTGTCTTAGCGAAGCTCGCGACGTACAGCATGAGAGATTCTGATAGAGCTATCTCGGATTTGGTGTAGTTCTGAGGGAAATGACCGAAGCCCTGAACTAGCGGGGCTCCAAACATGTATGGTAACTCTTCGCCGTGGACTGCTCCCATTCTCTAGAACAAAAAAAAAACAAAAGAAAAAATCTTTCATTGCCATACAAAAAAAACATGATGGGCGAACATAGCAGGTCGCAGTTGCCAGATACGAAAAAAAACATTCCTAATCTACGATATTACTATCAAACATCAAATTCGATTCAGTGATTTAAGCTGTAAGAGCCTAAAATTTATATCACACTAGCTGTTTCACGCCCTTTTTTCCAGTTAAAAAGTAGCCTATGTCCTTTCCCAGGCTCTAGACCATCTTTGTACCAAATTTCATAGCAATCGGTTCAGCGGTTTGGCAGTAAAGGCGTAAAATTATAAAAAGTTTCAGCCCTTCGCGCAACCTTTAGGGTGGTAATAAAAAAAAAGTAGCCTTTGTCCTCTCCCAGGCTCTAGACCATTTATGTGTACCAAATTTCGTTCTAATCAGTTCAGTAGTTTAAGCGTGATGTAAGGACAGACAGACAGACAGAGTTACTTTCGAATTTATAATATTAGTATGGATTTATTAAATTTCAAATTCCCTTATAAGCGTGAAACATTGACATTATTAAAATTTATCTCAATTATTTAAGGACGAAATATATTTGCGACAAATTGTACCGCTATAGAATTCGTTACAACGATCCTTCCGGCTTCCTTCTGCTTGAAATACCAATTTCCATAACATTACAATTCTATTAATAAGTATCTTTTGTTAAATATTTCTATTTTATGGGGACTTTTGTTTGATACTAGGCTACTCCTGTCGTACTGGGCGTATAATCGGATTTCATGTTTTTGTATGTTTGATAAATTATTTACAATTCAAAACGACTATTAATATAGAAATTTCCACATTCATATAATGAGATTTTTTTGATTGAAAGAGTAAGTAAACAAAAAAGTATCAAATGAAGTAAACGAAAGAAAAAAAAGGCGGTGACCTTTATCTTGTATAAATATTATAATTGTCGAGTTTTTGTTTATATTTACAATTGTATGTTCTTATATTAAAAAGAGCAACTATCAGTTTCATGCCGGTTCTTCTTTGTAGAAACTGCCTTCCGAACCGGTGGTAAATGTTTTGTTATACCATGACGATTCAAAAATGTTAGTATATTATGTAGCCTAGTTGAATAAAGCTACTTTTGAATTTGACTTTAAAATAATTTTAAATTTTCGTATTATAAGCGAATAATATACCTTTCTATCCGCTTTTACTCATAGATAACCATAAAAAATTAACGTACGTGCAACCACGAAACAACCATTTTTAAAATATAAAGCCCTAAAAAATTCAAAATATAAATTTCCGTAAGCACGTTAAAATTCAAATTCAAATAAATCAAAAGTGCCGTAAAAGCGAATTCAAAACAAGATTCTTACGTAAATCTAAATCTTTACAAATACAGTCACCTTTTGAATCTCAGACGTCTCACCATACACTACTGAAAGACTTCAATTTATCTCGGAGTCACATTTATTATATAAAAGTCAATGTACAACCGCATTACATTAAAACTAATTTCTGAACGCAATTTTCTATATATTTTCTTATTTTAAATTTGAAACACGAATCCTTCATACACACATACGTATTTATTTGAAATTATTTTATTTAGTTCGTACCTATTTATAAGGCGTTCCTTCGTTCTTAGAATTTCAGCGTTCTGTTCTGAATTATTATTATTGCAATTTGCATCTTGTTCTTGGTTTGAATTGAGAATGTTTTTTTCTTTACAGGCCAGTACTATGAATACAATATAAGTATCCTTTGAAATAGCTGGTGTATTATTTAAATTCCTGAACGTAACCTATGCGTTTGCTTTTAAATTTGAATTTCGAATGTATTTCTATACACTGGCCACTTCGATACGTTTTAGTTTTTACGATTGCATGTTGATTTGAATTGCGAATGTTTATTCTTTACTGGCGAGCATGACAATTTTATATTTTTGAAAGACCCAGAAAATCAATGTATATTATAAATATCGTTTGGAATCTACCCATTTTATTTACATAATTATTAATATCATCATTATCCTGTGCCGGCCAGCCTTAAAAATATATTAACATTTTAAGTTATATTATATTTTATAATAAACGCTGAATTGAGAAATATAATTTGCAAATCTTGATGTATTTTAACATTTCACTTCAAAATACTCGGACCATAAATATTCCTAAAATTGCAACAGTTGCATTTATA
>JADANM010001663.1:48365-61040 GCA_026213755.1 Eurema hecabe | reverse complement strand
CGCTACTACCGACATAAAAATAAAACAGTCATATTGCGAATTCCTCACAAGGACTTCTAACAACGAGAAGTTAGCCATACATAACGAGTGAGCCCTTAGAGGCCATCATTTTGCTACTTATCGCAACGCGTACGTGCGATGTTGTGGTCTCGCAAAGTCATTGTGTCTCTCCACTGGTAAGTCATAAAAATTAATATTATGATTTTGATTAATTTGTGGGTATTACATTTATTTAATAATACTGTAGTAATTTAAGTGGGATATTTAATTAAGCCAAAAATGTGATACGTCCATTACAATATTTCAATTTATCCTGAAAACGTCTTTCCCCTGGCGTATTTCCCCTGCCAAAAAAAAGTTCCAGGGAGAGACTTACTAGTCAGGGGAGATAAAACATATCATATAATGTAGTCACAAAGTAATTTAGATATAGATAGGTTGTATTGATGTCAAAAAATCTCTAATTTTCTTGTACATTGTAATATTGTTGCAGATTATGGCACATGGAAGAGTTCTTCTATATACTCTAAAATTTCGACAGATCTTTCATGACGAAGTGCAATAAAACGATCTCATATTCACTATTCTGTCGTCTAAACCCATTTTTTAAATTATATAGGCTAGGAGGTGCCCTTATTTTGTTAATTGTATACCGTTTTAAATAATTAATGTTATTTTAATTATTATATCTCTTAACTATCATCAGAACTCTGATTATTGTTAAAGGTGATAGTCTAGCCACTTATTTAATGTTTGGACACAATTATTTAATTTTGTTATATACTACGGAAAAGTCTCTCACTTTTCCGTTTTACTTAAAAATACCATATTAATAGTCTGATTAAAAAGATGGTTTGATTAAAACTAAGGCGTAATGTTAAATAATAGTTGATGTTATTAATTTAATTCATTATTTCATTGCTGGAATCACTCCTGTGGTCCCTATATATAGGTGCCCTGATCTGGATGTCTCTACCCTGGCCTCGATATTTACCCTGACCCTTTAAAAAGTAATAAATTATAAGTGAATTAACTTGCCCTTGGGTGAAAAGGCTAATCAATGGGTTTATTATCATTATTTAACATTTTCATGGAGAAACTCCAACTTTTTTCCTTGGCCGTATCTTCTAAGGGCTCGAAACCTCTTATCGTAGAACTACCCATGTACATTGTACAATGTACATGTAAATTTATACCAAAAAAAATATAGAAGAAATGCCATATTATTGTTTTTTATGTTGTTGGGATTGAAAATAATAAAGTAGTGGGTGGGTTATTTAATTAAATTTGGTACAGACATAAGTAGCAGCGTAGTGAAAACGAATTTACTTCTTTTTTTGCGATTAATAATATATGTATATATATAGCATACTTTCAAGTATAAAATTAAGAAAACTATTGGTACAATTACTAAATGTTGATTTATAAAAAATAATTGGAAAGGACTTGACTTCTATGAGATCTCAAAACTTTTTACGATGGAAAGACTGCATCGAGAGACTTGGCATTTTTTTACCTTTAATTGTTTTTCGTGGTCAACTTTAATGTTATTTATAAATATTATGACAAAAACATAATACAAAACAATTGCGAGTCTGTGGTAGGTAATTTTGAAATTATTTTAAAAAGAAAATCGTACTATGTATCTATAATTCAAGTATATTTTTATTCAACTGGACTATATGTGGTAACACTAATCGGCATAGTTTGACAAGACAATAAGGGGGCGTCCATAAATTACGTTATGTGTTTAAGGGAGGGAGGGGGTCGAGTCTAATCTCATCTAATCTTACGTTGGAGAGAGGAGGGGTCGCGGCAAATATCACGCAATTTTTTTCTGATTGAAAAAAAAAATACTATTTTGGTCTATTTAATCCAGAATGTACATGCTTAAGGTTTAATGTTAAGCGTTATCGTCGTAACTAGTCGTAAATAAAAGCACGATGCAAATTAGTTTTTTTCTTTTTACAATGGCGTTAACGTAAAAAAACTCACATGAGATTCGGGGATGGGAGAGGGAGTTGAATAAAATCTCACGACATCTCACCAGGGGGGAGGGAGGGGCAGAAAATTAACAAAAACACCTCACGTAATTTATGGACCCTAATGTAAAAAAGGCATAGTTAAGATAAACTAGTTACCAAACACTCGGATGGTTACCCGGACATGTAATATCGGGGAAGTTTTTATATCATTTAAAGAGGAATATATTTCGAAAGAAAAGTTCCTCAGATTACCGTATTCCAACAAACAAACAATCTCTTAATAGATTGGACAAGATATTTTCTTATTTATCTTACTTTTCCATCTAGATTGTCCAAGTTTGCTGATAAAAGATATAATGACATGACTTCAAAAAATTATGAAATTTTTGCACGGTTCTATAATAACCGTTTTTCGTTACTGTAGTTGCTTAACTACTTAAAGGGTAAAATTAAATTTATCTCCGAATCCTAGTAAAACTTTGTTAGTTAACTGAACGTCGTAGTTTAAACGGTCAGGTTAAAATTTAACTTAAAGTCCGCGTAATGATCCGTTGAAATTCAAGTCGGCTAACTGTCGGTTTAAGTTGGACTCATTGTAACTTAGAATAGTTTGTAGTTAAAATAAAATATGGAGGAATTAACAAAATTAACTCGACTTCAAACTAGAGTTAAAAATAAATTTGCTTACCACAAAGTAATACGTATTTTCATTCTGTATACATAAATGAAATAGTTATTTCATAATTTTAAAAAAGGTAACTGATTTATTATAATATAACTAGCTATTGCCCGCGACTCCGTCCGCGTGGACTTTCATAAAAACTGACCCCCTTATAACCTTTTTTTCCAGTTTAAAAGTAGCCTATGCTTTATCTAAGGCTCTAGACCCCCTGTTTACCAGATTTCTTTACAATCGGTTCAGCGGTTTGGCCGTGACAGCGTAAAAGTATAAAAAGTTTCAACCCCTCGCGCAAACTTTTGGGGGTTGATTTAAAAAAAGTAGACTATATCCTTACCCAAGCTTTAGACTATCTTTGCACCAAATTTCGTTCTAATCGGTTGAGTAGTTTTAGCATGATGGAAAGACGGACAGACAAAGTTACTTTTGCTTTTATAATATTAGTGAGGAATTAAGGATTCTTCTTCTTAATTTCTATTACTAGCCGCGCCCCGCACTTTTACCCGCATGTATTAATTTTAACCCTTCATCTTTAATCACTCTATATGATATAAAAAACACATGAAGATCGGTTAAGTAGTTTTAAAGATTTAAGCATACATAGGGACAGACGGATGTGACTAAATGTCATACATAGGTGAGTTACGCATTATTTTTTTATATATTTGTATATAAAACCGACAACATATATATGTATGTTAGTATGTTTTAACGACATAAGCGGATTTATATTTCGCCGGCACAAGCAAAAGAGGTCAAAAGGTCGGACTAATGGGCAGAAAAACTATGAAAACGTCAACATATTTTAGGCTTACGGGAATTATGAAGGATGTTATGTCATAGTCTACTAAGTAGCCTGTTTTTACCCGCTTAATTCCCGTTCCAGGGGCAATACCGGGATATAAAGTATCCCATGTCTTAATCCAGGGTATCACCTATTTACATATCAAATTACAACTAAATTTGTCCAGCCGTTTTTACGTGAAAGAATAACAAACATACATCCATAAATACATTCTCATAAACATTAGAATCTTCCTAAGAGTATATAAACGTTTTATTCTAAGGTTATAGGTGTATTATATTATACGAAATAGATGCGACTTTTATAATATGTAGGGGTCAATTACTTTAAAAAAACATGCTTTAAAATTTTAATAAACCTCATTTAAAAGGTTTGTTTCATTATTTAATCATCTCGCTTCCTAAGTCTTAACATACAATATTACAAAGTTACCAATAGGATAAGTCAAAAACATCTGACGCCTGAAAGATTACATTTTTAACCGACTTCAAAAAAGGAGGAGGTTCTCAATTCGTCTGTATGTATATTTTTTATGTATGTTCACCGATATTATCGTCAATTAAAGGCGGATTCAAATTTTTGTTTTTTAAACATATTGAAATCGTATTCGATATATTATTTTAAGTTTATTAGTAATCATATAATATCAATAAATCAATAAATCATTAATAAATAATAAATCATAAGACTACTTTGTCCTCCATTCACGATAATTACTTATAGAGGTGTTTAAATGATAATATTATGTCATTATTTTGAATGTGTTTATATACTTGTATATGAACATATAAGTGTATGATACCTTTAAATAAAGAAATAGGTCATTAATAATATTTCAGAATATTATTTCAAAGAGAAAAGCAATGAAGAATCTAAACTTATGTTTTGTCTATCTGGTTCAAATGTCTACTTTCTATTCATTCAAAAAGTGATAAATACCGTATTATTGGTAAGGCTTTTCTCTCGTATACACCCAAATATATTCTTATTCATTATTTTTAAATTAGTATTTTTTAATTATATCCAGATATGTTTTATCAATAAATAACATTTACAGTAAAGGAAACAGTCAGTCATAGAATAAGATCAAAAATTCATAAATGCCCATTTCTTATATAGATATAAATAAACCCACATTTAATATTAATTAAGTAGAGACAATTCGAATAATCAGTGACCGTTTCATTTTAAACAACAAAGTTCAAGAAAAATCATGTCTCGCTGACAATTCGTTAATTAAATAAAACGCGAACAAAAAATCCTTTCTAAACAATAATAGCTGTTCAGTTCGCAAACTTTCTAATTAAAATTTCTCAAAGACGGCTCTAGATAGGATCAAAAGGCATTCACAAAAAGTCTACAAGCCATTTCAAAGGGCAACTCTTAACGCGTCTACAATTTACTCTAAACGACGCTTTCTTCTCTCACAATGCATAATTACCTTGCAAACATTTTGTTTCCTTCAAGAATCCGCCACCTAACATATTCAGGTCACATTAAATTCTATTCCACTTATCACTTCAACACAGCGTCAAATTCGATGAAAGTTTTTATAGCTAACGGAACAGCGTTAAGCCGAAAACGTTCGATTTTCAGAATTCGCGAGCACGAAATATTTCGGAATTAGCCGCGCGGAAGAAACGGACACAACCTCTCCTTATGAAGTGTGGGCCGCGACTGAAGACTGAAGCCTGAAGTATAAACGTGTTATGTACGCCGACGTTACGGGATACGTAACATGAACCTAATTTCACTATAGGGGTATAATATTGGTGACTGAATTGCTCCCTTCGCTGATAATGCCGCTCCTGTATAATAGATGGCGCTGTTTACATTTATCAATTATGAAATTTGTTTCATCAACAATAATTAATAATAATTATTATTCGAATCCCTCTTTTTATGATTTTATATGAATTCAAATTTCATATTTTAGTTGGATTGAATTTATTTGCTCTGAATTGTTTTTTTTTTAATATATAGAATATAAAAATAAACATAAATTCTAATAAAAGGTTGGCGCCAAAGACAAAACTCATAGACAATTTATTACGTTATTATGAATTCGAAACTTCTTGCCGTATCAAAAAAATAATTGTCAAATATCAATGTTGCTGTTTATTAATTTATCTTTCTTTATAGAGTAGACAGACATTAGATACATAATTTATCTCGAATAAAACGAAGAAATAAAATATTATTATTGCTCGTACCGTATTTATCGCTACTAAAATTTTAACTTCCTTAGATCTCTCGAGTTAATTTTCGAACTCATTATTTTTTACGGCTTCACCTTTAGTAATTATAAATAAGTATAAGACACCTCTTGTTGTTGTAACGATCTCTTTACCATGCAAATTGAGATCGTTTTTCACATTAAACTGAAAATTGCTTTCTTTGGTAGTGTTTAATGACTTTTGATTGTATATTTGGCGCGTGAGAGGGGTTATAATGTTTATTTTGAAATATGGTTTGACTATTATCTTTGTTTGCATTGGCGAACAAATTATAAGGGTCTAGTGTATATATTTTTTTGTATCATTCGTGTAGTTTTCTATTGGTTATATTAAAATAATTACGTAGAAATAATAATAATATTAACTGTTTCTTCTGTCTGTGTTCTTTTACGGTTAATTGTTAATTTGCGACACTTTTTGGAAGCTAAAAAAGTAACTAAAAAGTTTTTAATACATTTTCAATTATATTATCGAATTAAAAGTAACTACCCTCAAAAGGACGTTAATATCCTATACAACGTGTGTGCGTGCGTGTGTAATTTTCTGATGTTAAAAAAAGAAACATTTTTGCAGTAGAACGAAAGATAATGGACTTATAAAGGAAATATAAAAAAAGGGTTTTAAACATTTACTATCGCAGCACACTGCTGGTGTGATAAAATCTTTTTCTGTCTGCTAATTGAAGTAACCCAGTCTTTGTCCCACCGGCGCTACCATCTCGAGTCCAACCTCCCGGCGTGAATCAAACTCCAACAATAAGATACAAGTCTCGCTGGGACAAAGCAATGCGACACGTCCCAAGAGATGGCAGCACGCGATAAGGGAATTGTATTGAGGGTAGGTACTAATTGGATGGATGAATTTTTTCAAGAAAATCCATTGAAGGAGTCGTATACATCACCGTACATCAGACGAACTTATACGTTGTTTGTAATGTGGTGGAAATGTATTTTATATTTAGAAAACAAAACTCTTCATTACTTTACTGAAGTTATTTTAGATCGAACGTGTGTTAGTTGTTTAGATATTGTTCGGTATTTTTGTAAAGAAGATACTATTGCAGCGTGTTCCAGAAGATTGTGTTCTTACTTCTTTTACCCTGTCTTGACTTTTCAGTACCTTATCCACCTTTTTTACTTAATTAGATTATAGATTAACTTAAGTTGACATGTAATTTGTCTGGTGATGATATTTGTTGCTTTCAATTCACTCTACAAAATCACTTTTTTTTTAATCATAAGTCAGAACTATCCTATGTGAAGATTATAATACGTTTTAAATCTTGCAATTAAATAATTAATGCACAAGTTGTGGAACTATTGAAGTGGTCTGACTTGTATTTTATAAGAAAAGAAAATTTATTTTAGAAATGCAATACGAATAAAGTATCTTCTTGTACCGCAGACCAGCTAAGCCAACTGACTTCAAGTTTCAAAGCAAAATAGTACCTCTGCACCTCATTATACAACCCAAAATAAGTTGCGCAACCCTCATCCTTTCTCAGACATTCCTCGCAAAGGTATTAGACGTATGAATAGTGAAAATGTGGAATTATTTTAAGCTCAGACGTTAGCGCAATACGAAATATTTTCATTGTTCGCCGTGTGATGCATTGACGGTGCTTTTAGAAGCCTCTAATGCCGAGAATGTTCGAGCGAAAGTCCTGTTGATCCTGATAGGAAAATTGGTACCATTTAAGAAAATTTACGTGACATAGCGGTATATCCTGGCTGAGCTCAGAGTGGTAAAACCACGCTGCTATGCTCAATTGAGTCGACTCGATACCTTACCCCTGAAAATCAACGTCATTTAATGGCATTACAGATGACGTTGAATTTACGATTAAATTAAATGATAATATGTGGGTGCAGCGGAGGATTACTTTACTGCGTCCTTTGTCATTTTTTGTACCCTTTTGCGTTAAAATCCTTTAATTTTCATCTTATTGAGACGACGGCAAGACATTCATGAAGCACTAAACTTTGTGTTTTCATAAGCAGAGGTGGTTGGTTACCATCAATCGAGTTGCCATTCAGTTACCTAACACATAAAAAATATACTTATATAATATTGGTACAGAATAACCTTTACACAGACTCGACGGCTCTCATAATATTTGATATATTTATATCAAATCGTTTGCCCAATAATAAAATAGTTGATTAGCTTGATTGGCCTTTCTATTGTTACTGGTGACTTTCACACTTAAGAGCGATCTCTTCCAGCCAACGCTTTAAAGAATGATAAAAATTAAGCTTAACAGTAAAATATTAAGTTTAAGACTACTCATGGAAAGCTAATATAAACCTTACTGCTACAGTACAAAGTTGATTTCCAAAATATATGAAAAGATATGAAATTTGAATAATATATTTTTGACGCGTCTTATATTCAGTGTGTGGATTACGCCGGATTTACGAGTAGTCTCCATTGCTCGATTTAATTTCTTCCGTTTTACTTTGAATGTGCTTTTAGTACTGCATATAATATGGAGTATTTTAAAAATGCTAACGTTGTATCTAAAGTGTGCTCAAAATATTATTCATGTCAATTATTTACGCTTTTTTGGGTTTGGAATAAATGATTTATTTTAAAGAACTAAGTTTTGTTGCATTTTATTGTAATAGGTGCGGTCAGAAAGTCTGTTTCAATTTGCAAAATAAATATAATATTTTCAGAACGGGTATACAGTATCCGTATACATATAAATTATTACCCATTTATTAAAATAAATAATATAATATTTTACTAAATGCTCTTTTTACTAACTCAACACTCACTCTGATTAATTATATTAACATTTTTTTTTTATTAACTCGACACCATAGTATAGTAAAGAAATAAAAACAGCGTAATAAATACACAGAGAGAATATCACATAATACGAGCTGTCGTCGTTTTAACCCAACTGCACGGATTCAGTCTGTCTAAAGCTTATCTACATTTAACAGCATTGCGAGACAATTTCCTAATCTCAATAACAAAAGATAAAACTGTCTGGATTGGCCAGAGTTTGTGGTTATTGTAAATTAGTACTAAAAAGTTTAAAATGGTTTCACTCGCGTCAAACCTTATCGCGTTTTTGCGATATTTTGATAGTTATATCATCGCTTTGTAGGTGCAAATCATAAAACTATAGAATGAATCTATATTTAGTGTTTTAATACAAATGTTATAGTTATGTTTAAAATTTTGATTATGATAAATTCGCATTTAAATTTTTCCCAAGCTCTAGACTGGGAATATCCTATTACTATTATAAAGGCGAAAGTTTGTAAGTATGGATGTATGGATGTATGGATGTTTGTTACTCTTTCACGTAAAAACTACTGAATGGATTTGAATGAAACTTTACCACAATATAGCTTATACATCAGAATAACACATAGGCTACAATTTTTGAGGATTGTAAGGGAGGAAAGGGAGGGTCACAGTTTATATGAAAGTCCACGCGAACGGAGTCGCGGGAGATAGCTAGTCTGTAATAAATTTTCAATGCTCTTTGAGTGAAGGCTTATAAACAAAGAGAGTTTATATTAACAAGTGTGAATGTACTTCTATGTGTTTGTGTTGTTAGGTAAGAACTGCACGAGTGTGTGTTCTGAAAAGCGCAACGTATGTAATAAAAAATTCAACTTCGTTGTAAATGTTTAAACGTTTTTATTTTCACTCACTCACTACCATTTTTCATAACATGACTTTTATATAGTCTAAAATTATTGTCCTTCTTGAATTAATCAATTTACGAAGTTAAAGGCTGCACTATCTAGGCACAGCGTTATATCCATAATTATGTTTCACAAAGTCGCGTGCATTTCGATGCTTAATCTGTGCCAAACAGGAACGCAATAACAGCTTCTAATTTATTGAAATAAGGCCCAAAATCCTGTGCAATAGTCTCACAATTGCAACAAATGACATAGAAATCTGCTCCATGACTTTCGACTTTACTGCAAGGTGAATAGAGTCAAATT
This sequence comes from Eurema hecabe, assembly GCA_026213755.1. NCBI lineage: Eukaryota > Metazoa > Arthropoda > Insecta > Lepidoptera > Pieridae > Terias > Terias hecabe. The sequence continues at coordinate 51,360 of JADANM010001663.1, read as the reverse complement.
TTGGATGATCGGATTTATTAATTTTGCGGTAATTGGCATAGATTAAGATGGGATCAGACTATTAACGTCTATTTTAGATTTCGCACTTCAGTTTGCCTTATACGAGTAATTTGTGGGTAGAGCAACAAATTGGCTTTATATGTCGCACTAAGTGCATTATCGATGTGATTGTATTAGTTTTATGAGATTAAAATTTTAAGGCGTACTTAAAAATAGGATTTGAAAGTTAAGCTGGAGAATTAATGACATGTTCATTCTTGCGTACAATATTAAAAATGTGAAAGTATGAAATTTTGGGTGTATATTATATGCTTATGGTTGTGGGTATGAATTTATGAACCCAATAATGGATTTTAACCCATTCACATAAGAACAAATGAATAGGGCTGGCTGAATATTAAAATGCACTCAGACTAACTCCTCGATTAACACATAGGATACTATTATCTCGGAACTACCACGGTAGCATAACCTCCGTAGGTGAAACCATGTTGCACAGCTAGTTATTTAAATGTGTATATCTTAAACTCAGAATAAACTTTCAATATTTTTCCAATCCGTCGACCTGAATACCACGGAATACCTTAGACATGTTCAATAGAAGAACAGTTATAAGGAATAAACTCCTCTTCTGGGATTTCATTTTTTACTTTAAAACTATGCTTACCATGAATTGCACCAACGTTACCATGAAACCCAAGCCTTTGTGCGCAGCAAAGTAAAGATACAAGTTTGAGTCAATAAATTGTTGACCCACGAAGCAAGTAGATTAATGCAAATCGAAATGGCCACCACTTCAAAAGACAAACTGCAGCCAATCTAAATTACAGCTTGGTCTAAACGCGTCGTCTAATTTATCTCCAGTTACTGGATGGGACTTCTTTGAATGGCATTTCACTTACAGAATAAATTAAGTTTATCTTAACAGTTATGTGGTCTTTTAATTTGAGTTTTAATTTTATAGTTCTATTCAACTTTGCTGTTCTTGTATGTTTGGAGGTTGTCTTTCTAACGAATAAAAGTAAGAAAGAGATGGCAAGTTTCGTGAAACTGAACCGATTGTAGCTTTCAATTTTTTTTTTTATACAATAGGGGGCAAACGAACTGGCGCGTCACCTGATGGAAAGTGATCAGCGCCGCCCATGAGCACTCGTGATGTCACGAGTGTGTTGCCGGCCTCTTAAGGATAGGTACGCTCTTTTTTTGAAGGTCCCCAAGTCGTATTTGTTCGGTAACACTGCATGAGGAAGCCGATTCCAGAAGATGGTTGTGCGTGGCAAAAAGTTCCTGCCAAAACGCACTGTACTTGACTGCCAGCTGTCAAGGTGGTGAGGATGGTATTGTATTAAGATGGGGTCAGAAAAATAACGTATAAAAACGTATAAAGTATGAAAAAATGCGCGGCGTTATTTACGACACAGCCTTTATTTTGTTCAACAAAACACGTTATTTTATTTAAAATGAATACGCGAGCCCCCTGATGAAAAATAATAATTGCAAGCAATGGACGCTCGAGAAGCTTAGCTCTGCATGGATTGTGCATTGTATTATAACTATATTATAGACAAATATTTCTCAATAAACAAACTACATAGTAAACTCCCAAAGGCACAGAGTATCCAACAAAGATAGATCATCGGAAACTTTTGTAATACCCGTCAAGCTCTGACAAGTTATTGCACTGTGCCTTCGATTGATGAAAGTCGAAATATATGTCGAACAGTATAATTTTAATTATGTATTTGTTAATTATTTTATATGAGTTATGATTTATATTTGAGGTAGGTACTAGGTATGTTTTTTTTTTATAGTATTAAAATTGGTTCAACCGTTGTCGAGTTATAAGTGGTTTAAGTAAACCGACTGTCCGGAAACTATAGACTAAATAATTATTGTGCAATTTGCTCTCTGCTTCATTAGAGTTTCTTTTTTATATTATTTATTGTATAGCATTGCTTATAATTATTTGAACGTATTTACGATGCTCAACAGAAACTGCTCATAGATAGTCAATATTTTGACATCGTCGTTCTAAAAGCTAAATTTAAAAAAAAACCATCAAAAATAAAACCTGTTCTTTTTTCAAAAATTGTTTCTCTTCTATCCTGTTCAATAAAAAAAAACTGTAACATACTCGTATTGTATCAAGTGTAAAGAGTATTTTCAATAAAGCAAATCCAAGTTGATCCACAAAGCCAGAGCTATCCAATCGATAAAACTTCAATTCATTTATACATCGGATTGTTCCCGGCCAGCGGTACGAATGTTCGCAATTAGTTGATTAATTGTTTTTTGTTGCTTTATTACTTTTGCGTTTGCAATTCCAATATGGCGGCTTCAATTTGCTGACTGAAAAGATACGTCAAAAATTATGTTCATTCTTCAACTGTCATTATAATGATACAGTTATACACTGTTTACATAGTCATTGTTCGTAACGTAAGTACCTACGGTTGCTACTATATTTTACAAATAGATGTCAACGTAATTATGAATTTTTAATTATTTTGAAATTACATATTAATACTATTTCAACGTTTTCCAATAAGACTAATTATTAAAATTTTATGTTCTGTATCATCCACAAGTTTATTATTTTGCTAACAAATATTAAATAATAATAAAATTATGTAACAATTTTCTTCATAATTACAATTCTTTAAACAAAACCTTTCAAATAGTTCATTACTTTACGAAAAGATGGCGCTGTTTTCGATTGTACGAAGGCTGCTATCCTTCGTACAATTGAAACACTTAATTTATGTAATTATTTTTTATTGCTATTTTGTAAAATAAAATTCAATTTTCAATTATATATTAATTTACGTATTTAGATTGAAGTACATACATGTTTTTTATTTATTACTAAAGCCAGTCTAGTTTAGTTTCAGAGACATCTAGTATCAGTAACATAAAAGCTTAAAAGTCGAAAATTAACTCTTTGTTTTAGTAAGCAAGAACTTCTACAAGATGGCGCTGTAATAAAAATACTTCT
>JADANM010001663.1:28044-41169 GCA_026213755.1 Eurema hecabe | reverse complement strand
TAATATATATTTAAAGTTAATCATCGAAAAATTTATAATCGTCATTATAAATTTTTCATTTTTTTTATTAATCTATGTATGTTATTTTTAAATAGGTACGTTATAAGAACACAAAAAATGTATTTTTATTTTCAAAAACAATACAATTGTAAAATGTCAAAATTTCACATTCAAATGTCAAAATTATTAAAATGTTGATTCGTATACTACCTATATCAATTGTAATTTTATGTTTAAATGATTTCACGATAAATAAATAAATAATTTATTATTATTATTATTATGTAGTATATTAATACAAGCTTAACCTCCCACCCTTTAACTCAACCCCATAAATTCCTTCGCGATGCACGTCAATTACAATATAGCGACCTCGGTTGGAACTTTTGCAATTACCCACGTCAGGGTTTAAGTTCTTAAAACAGAATGGATGGCTCGCTGTTTCATTGTTCGCTAGGAATGGAATTTAATCTTATTAATATTGTTAGTTTTTAAGAAAATAAAGTTGGAAATGTGTATGTATAGGTTTGTTGCTTTTACATAGGTTTTTTTTTCGGTTCAGTAGTTTCAGCGTGATGTAAAGACAGACAGAGTTACTTTCGCATTTATAATATTAGTGTGGATAATATAATTGTGTGTCCCCGTTATAAGAAAGAGAAAAAAACAGCTTATAAATAGGTACATAACTATCATATATAGATATTTATTTACAAAATCTAGTTGCCATAACACAAAATCTGCTTAGCTTAGGACTAGATGGCGCTGTGTATAAGTGTCCTAAAATATTTATTAGCTTCCTCTAGAACAGGGCATTAACAAAAAATATTAAAAAAAAAATCAAAGCCAAACACATTCGCCCACACATAAATAACCATGAAATGACACCACCAGAGGTCATTGTAAATCCATGCACTCGGCAACGCATCTAGTTCGATCTGTCACCAGCAGTTGACATCATTGATTAGTTCCAATCGGAATGGTGTCACGAATACAAATAATTGCAAACAATAGAACCATAAATCAGAATAGTCGAAAGTGCCATCCACGGCATTTGTCCGTGAACGATGACCGCAGATTATATTGGGCATAGAGTGTGAAATATAGATAGAATATAAATTTATTTTTGAGATGACTACACTACCCATTTTAAAAGAGAGGAGGTAAGAGCGTCCTCCAATTTTTACATTTTTATTTGACGATTTGGATTCCTAGTAGGTTATGCTAAAATCCAGCCAAATCTATTGACAAGTTTTGCGTGAAAGATCAAAGTATTAAAAAAATTGCAACAAAATGGGTTGCGTCGTTGCAAGGATTTAAGTATACAGGCACTCTGAGATCTGTCTTTTGTCTGCAGTAGAAAGCGACTTTGTATTATACTATGTAATGATATTAGATCAATTCCCACAAGAACTAACAAAACACAGTATAATAGGTAGAGAATAATATGTGTTATTCTTTATTTTTTATGGCGAGTGATTGGGCTGCCTCGTTAACTAAATGGTTAGCGATTATCAGACCTCAGATAGCAGATTCGCGAATGCGTTTGGGGGCTTTAAGGGATGAGGAAGAATGTCTTACAAATAAAGAGAGTTTTTGATGGAAGGCTTATGGGCGAGCGGGTAATTTATATATTAGTTAGACGTGTCTGTGTGTGTGTGTGTGTGTCAGTGTGTGTATATGTCTGTCTGAGGCAACGCAGCTCCCAAACGGATGATCCGATTTATATGGGTTTTTTTTTGTTTGAAAGGTATTAGTCGAGTATATATCAGTCGAGAGTGTTCTTAGCTATGTTTGGTGGGAATCGGTTCAGGTCTTCAAGGTCATCAGGTCGTTTGTTAGGTGTGATAGGAATGTTATACGCGTAGTTTGCTTGCTTTTTTTGGTCGGGGATTAATGTATTTGGTAGAATACACTTATAAAAATGAACTTAATTTCAAAATGTCTAAGCCTACCTTCTCTATGTCGTAAGCAAAACGGCTAATTGCCACAGGCTATAACGGACAAGATCGCCAATAAAATTTTATACGACAGTTTAACTTGTTTAATTTATTTGGACAAAGTTATGTTTTGGGGTATTCGGAATGGCCGGGCCGGTTCTATGTTTAGACCGTTACATGAACAGAACTGTTTTTGGGTTATAATTGGTTATTTAAACTACTAGGCGTGCCTCCCGGGTTTACTCCTGTAGTTTCAGTTCCCGGGGTAACACCGGGATATAAAATATCCTATATATTAATCCAGGGTATAGTGAATCTGCATGCCATATATTAATCACATCCGTTCAGTAGTTTTAGGGTGAAAGAGTAACAAATTTTGTTTTTGATTTTGACGATAACAACTTTTAAAACCTTTTGAATCGTTATGTCTCAGAAACGGTGGCTCGTAAGAAAAAAAAGTATTGATAATTTTTTTATAGATTAACTTATGATCTACAATTCTGTGTGACGTACTTTTATGATAAAACTTACCGTTTTGATGAAAATCGCGAAAATCTCATTTTGACGTTTGACCTTGAATAAAAAAATTTCCTTACAGGGGAATGATGGGGAACCTCTAGACACAGTTTATAATTACAATTTCACAGAAATTAAGCTTGTAGGGGCTTTATGTTCAAATGTCTAAATTGACCGGACTATATCAATAGGTTGTAGAAATAAAAGTACCATTCAATGGGGCATTTTTTATTCTATCACATTTTAGGCTTAAATACAAATATTCTATATCCGAAGACTATTTTTATGCGTATGTCAGAAGGTAAACGTTTGCATAATAAATAAATTAGTACCTAGCTATATATTTAATAAATGTGTTGTTAAGCATTGATATTATTTTAAAATAGATGTGTTATACCCATACAAGTCAACCGAAAAAAAGTGTTCCGCACAGCAGCGGCAGCACACATACATACAAGACAAAACGATAGAAAAGAGAAAAATGATAAAATCAACAAAAAAAGAGATAGTTTTAGCAGTTGCGCGTGAATGTACCGGCAACAAATCACCTGAAGGTAAGACGTCCTAATTAGGATGTTTTTGCGTTTTAAAAATTTTGCGTTTATAACGTATCTATGTAATATAATATCATTGCTTGCTAAGTGCGTAACTCAATACCAGCGGAGCAGGTTTCGATATATTTTATTTTTTAGAAAATAAATTGTGTCATTGTGTCTTAAGTAATAGTAGTTATAAACAGTAATTAATAGTTCTTATTAGTGTTCGGTATACCATAGACTTTGTTCTGACTAAATTTTTATTTGAGTATGATAAACTATAGTGCTATGATTGTTTGTTTGCGATGTTTTTAACCCCCCTCACCCCCATCCGCTCCAATAAAATGGAACATAGTGGGGTAAGGGGTTTGGTCTGTTATCCAATATATTTAGTATCACATGGTTATATTAATTGTGTCTAAATAGGAGAATCAGCGGTATAAGGAGCGGTCCCTGTCCAAGTAATTTTCGCGTCTTGCCATCTGAAATAAAAAATAAAACTTTATTTTAGATTTTAATTGTACTTAAGTCCGATATGAGAAATATTAGATAGTACGAGTATACCCCATGATCACAGCTTAGTGCACATTAATAGATTGTAACGCATATTTTGTCAAAGTTATTTATTTTTTTATTTAGTTCGTAATTCCAGACCAGCAATGTATATCTACGCGTTGCGTGAGAAACATGAGTAGTTTACAGTTAGCCTGACGGAAATTACGTTTAATTCCAAATACTCGTATAGTACGCGTCATTTATGTTTAGCGCTGGACGAGAATAGCTGCGCATCGGTAGAATCGCGCTCGTAATTGACGTATTGGTGCGAGAAAGACAACACGACTGGGAAAACCAATCAACGCTCGCGCACCCGACGATCACGCGCCCCGCGCGCGGTTCCGTTACATCGATACCTTATTTTTGACTTCTGCGCAGGTTTCGTTCAGCGCTAAAGATTCGTGCCGCGACCTATTTGGGATAGCTGGGATTTTTATTTTATTGTTTCATGGATTTATAGAAATACAGTATGTTATAAAACAGGTGTCCGATCCGAAAACCTCTTACAATATATACCGGTAGTAGGTTCTTATTTTACTATCGTTTTGTAAAAATAACATAATTAATTTTTCCAAACAAAAAAATAAACTGAGTAAAATTGCAATACTCACATGGCAACACCGTCTCGCATTCACGTGCTCTGCTTGCTATAAAGTCTACGAACCGTACGTGAGTTGCCAGCATTTGTGAATTTCCTTAAATTTATGTAAAATTTTTACTAGATTAAAACTTCATTGCATTGTTATTTTTACATATAGATTTTTTATTTTATTTTATTCGAAAAGGTCTTCACATATAGAATATAACCCTTCAGGATCGGACACATGTCTCGTAACACACTGTATACATAGGTATATAACGACGCTACTGTTACACTTTTGATAACAAATTCGTTATGGTTTGGTTTTGGTTTACACAACTCTCTCATTTTATAAATATATTACAGATACATACATAAGCCATCCAACAACCGTCCATACACCTAATAGCTAGCTAAGCATACTTGGTATGTATAAGTTTCTCGAGTGGTGTAGCGCTGATGTCATCGGTCCTCAAAGGTCCCGAGTCCTCGTGAGCTCGTGTGTCCACATTCAGCAGGACATGGCAGCCGCCACACGTGTAGTAGTGGATGTCGAATCTGGTGGTAGATTTATTTATAGACTAGCTGTGCCAGCGACTTCGCCCGCGTAGAAAAGTGACTTTGGGCAGCATTTTTGAAAATGCCTAACCCGCGCCAACAAACGTTCAGCGAGTTCAACCTGATTCTTTAAATTGTCATAACTTTTTTATTTATCAACCGATTGACATGAATTAAACACTAAATGTTAATTGAAGCTTACCACAATATATCATTGAAAACCCCATCTAGATATGATAAGCCGTTTCTGAGATTAGCGTGCACAAACAAACAGACCAAAATTCCAAAAATCATTGTTTTGGGTTCTAGGTATTGCGTTAATAAAGGTCTCCTATAATACTTTTTCTCATATATCTTCCATGTACAGACAGCGACTCGTTACGTTTTTATTATATGTATAGATGAGCTGTGCCTATTTGAATAACCAAATTTAAATTAAATCGGTCCAGCAGTTTTTGTGTAAAAGCATTACAAACATACATTCATACATGCATTAGTAGGATTTCAAATTAGAAAATAATTACTGAGCGCTTTTGAAATTAGTAAGTTTAGTTCCCGCTTTGGGAATAATTTTTATATTTTTAAAATTTTTCCCCGCTCGTTAAATAATACGATTTTCAGAAACGTTCAATTATTTATCACTTATATCAGATTGAATAATAGTCAATCATTCTTCAAATTGATAATTTTTTTTAAGGTCTCGTACGGCCAAATACTCATACGCAAATTAAATTTAATCACGCCTTAAGACTCGTAATTTTAACAGAATTGTATGGCGAACTGTCATACTGGACCGGTTTAAGTTGTACTTAATTTTAAGTTGCGTTTCAGTATTCAGGCATTAATGTTGCAATAAGTAAATTCGAGAATTGTATTAATAATAATATGATAGTTTCATGTTTTTACCTCCTTTCAGCGTGGTAATTCCTCAGCAGCTCCCTATTGGTGTTAAACAGGACTCCATAATGCCCAGAGCAACTTGTTACCTGAAGATATGTAATACTTATTTAAATATCACAAATGTATGTACGAGCCTAGACTTATAACGCATAAATAAATATAAATATAATCAATGTTTTCAAGACATTTATACACAGCGCCATCTAGTTCCAAGCTTGGCAGAAGCTTGTGTTATGGCAACTAGATAACGGAATAAATTCCATATACATACTTTTCTTTTGTAAATACACACATACAATACATAGACTGATAGTCCCTAGAAATCGCTCCGCCGAAAGTGAAGCCAAAACTATGTATAAATGTTAGTGTAAAAAACACGTTCTTACAGCTGATGGCAAGCACACACGCCCACAAATAATGTTGATAGTATGCTATATGGATATAGCTTTTGTCATGTCATTTGTGTGTTTAGTACAAATATTTGGAGATAGTATATACATATTTAGCATATACTAGTATAGATTTTTAGGTACCCAGATAGGCAGAGCTGGTGTCTTCAGCCTGGATCCAGGGTATTGCTTGGAGACGTGGTTGGTCCCGGTGTCATCACCACCGTACCACACCAGCAGCCCCACGGGACTCCTCGATAGAACCCCGAATTGCGGCATTGCCTGTAAATAGATACATAATTATCTATATTATAAAGAGGTAAGATTTGTATTTTTGTATGCAATTAATAAACTGAAAAAATACTGGACCGATTTAATTAATTCTTTTTTCATTAGCTACATTATTTGACGACCGCTTGGCGCAGTACTGCTTTCTGCGCGAAGGGTCGTGGGTTCGATTCCCACAACGGAAAAATATATTTGTAATTTCCGGGGTCTGGGTGTTGCTATGTATTATATGTATGTATTTACAAAAGAGAAGTATGTATATGTTATTTATTCCGTTATCTATATAGTTGCCATAACACAAGCTTCTGCTTAGCTTGGAACTAGATAATTCTTTATTATAACTGAGTAAAATAGGCTATATTTAATGACTACCCGTGCGAAGCCGGGACGGGCCGCTAGTTTAAATACTAAATGTATAAATGATAAGCCCGTGGTTTTACCTCGTAGTACCCGGGGCAATACCGGGATGTAAATTATATCTTTTAAGTTGGATCAAACTGTTCACGGTGTGCAAATTTAATTTAAAATCGGTTCAGTAGTTTAGGAGTCAATGGCGGACAAACAACGTGACACGTTATTTATATATATTAAGATTTATCAAATTAATAATCAAATAGTTTTGTTCATCTGTCATATCAAATTCTCCTTCTTTGAATAGGCATGATGAAAGGGCCTAAAAATACAGCTATTAGATAATAATAGGTAAAGCTATTATCGCTAGCTCCCGAATTCAGTTTAATTTCTGTATTTTATCCTGTAAGTATGTCTAGAAGAAATGGCTTCTAGCCATAAGGTCGCCATGTTCATATGAAGCCGGCATTTTTATTACATTTCTCTGCTTTTTGTACTTTATATTTTTACGTATATGTAAAGTCGAATTTAGAAACTTTTTTTTTGGATAGTGTGAAAATTATAAATATGTATTGAATGAAGTTTTAAGGTACTTAAATTTTGACGTTATATATAAACAGACTTACATAATGATCTTCATCGCCGACATATTGAACCCCGTTGTGCAAGTAAGGTGTCGCTCGCCCGGTCAGTAGAAGGGTGGTCACGTTTAGAGATCCTTCTACTAGTGTGGAAACCAGGTAATTTAGTTTTCCATCTAGGTCTTTGCGTATACTGAAGGAGAGAAAATTAAGCTTTAACTTGATAATGTCATTAAAATAAACATGACGTGTAAAGTCTACATAATTGTAAAAACTTATCAAAATCGGACCAGCAGTTGTGGCGTTACGATGGAATACATACGTACGTATATACGTGGACCGTCGGGGTCGGGTATTGGAAAACTCTGATAAAAAACAATTACTACGCTAATTCATATTTCGAGATTTCTTTTAAGCCGATAAATTAATAAATTTCGTATAGATAGATCGAGTCTCGAGAATCGAGAATCGATCGAGAATCGAGTTTTTAATTCCGTTACTAATCCTAGCTATAAATTTCTCTTTATACTTATTTTTATTTCATTTAGAACACTACACAAACGTTATAAGCGATAATAAATCGAACAAGTCATAATAGGTTTTGTATTTCAGTTCTCCCTTCCCGCCTTCCTTGTCACAGATAAATAAATAATTAATAATAAATATTTTCAGGACATTTATACACAGCGCCATCTAGTTCCAAGCTAAGCCGAAGCTTGTGAACTAGATAACGGAATAAATAATTACATATTATTATACATACATTTTTTGTACATACATACAATACATATCAACACCCAGACCCCAGAAAAATACAAATGTAAATTACATATATTATAAAGATCTTTTCCTGTTTGTTATACTTATAAATTTTTGTTTAAAATCGGGGAAAAAAAAACATAAAAACTGTTTGTAAACCTCGACCTCCTTTATCGTATTCTTTTTTTTATTTTTCTTTTTAAAGACGACGCATTTGTGGAGCTATATATAGCATGGGATATCACATAATTTTTACGGGTTTATTGGCGACGCGGACGGTGGTCACTTACCATAAGGCGAAACTACTATTAAAAATTGTTCAATACCCCATTTTACTTAGTAAGTTAGTTAAATTTGAAATTATAAGTAGCGTCACGAATCTTTAGCGCTGAACGAAACCTGCGTAGAAGTCAAAAATAAGGTATCGAGGTAGCGGTGCGGCGCGCGGGGCGCGTGATCGTCGGGTGCGCGAGCGTTGATTGGTTGTCCCAGTCGTGTTGTCTTTGAGCACCAATACGTCAATTACGAGCGCGATTTTACCGACGCGCAGCTATTCTCTACCAGCGCTAAACATTCGTGACGCGACCTCTAACCCCTGATCATTTTTTAAAGATTTTATTCCAAATCTTCACTTTTTCAAAAGCTATTAATGTTTTCGCGTTTCCAATCACGGCCGTAAGCCGTCCATGAATTCCCATAAATTCCCGTAAATTCCCATTTATCCCCGTTAATTAGTTCTTACTTCTCGCATCCCCTCGACAGGAGCGCGGCGTACAACAGCAGGAGAGCACCTGACCCGTCTTCCGACTGAAACTAATTAATATTTTGATTAAAATACAATTACAGTACAGTCGCATGCAAAAGTTTTTTAACGTTCTTAATTTCAAACCTTAACAATTTTAATGAAAGTGATAAGTATTTTGTTTGTTATTACATCGTAGTATAAAACAAAGTAGCTTTTCTGTCTGTCCCTATGTATGTTTAATTCTTTAAAACTACTCAACCGATTTTTATGGGGTTTTTTTATTAGGAATATTGATACAAGACGACGCCGCTTTATAACTAAAGTATAAGTATATAACTTAAGTATATACAACGTGTAACAGACATGTGTGGTCATATTTTTGCATGATGTTCATCGGAATCTGAATGAGCATCTTCTCAAAGATAGTCTATAAACAAGTCCCCGCATTAAAATAAACATATTTGAGATTTTTTATTTCATTAATTCATCATTATCGTATAAAATATCACTTACCAAATATAGATATCTCTTAAGAAATATCTGTAAGTCCTCCAAACTTTTGAACTCGAACAAATGCAACTGCAAAGCGCAATAATAAACCGTTAAAATTAAAAAAATGAAATATTAACACTTTATTCTACATTCTCCCACATATAAACACACACACACATACGAAAACAAACGTTTAAATCGTAATATCCAGTTATGTGAGAAACTAGAAAATTTAGCACATACATTTTATCTGTAAGTACTACGTCACACTCACTCATACATAACCATTTTCAGAAAGTCCATCTCGATAACCAATATTTCCTTTCGAACATTACTATATTAACTACTTCCTCTACCTACCCATAACACACATACACACATACCCCAAACCTTTTCAGTAATCCCATTCTGAAAGTCTGACCCCTTTATTAGCTTCAAACTAAAATGGCATGCTACAAGCAACGAGACCAACTCCAAGGTCATCGACCCCTTCAAAAATCTCCTAAAATCTCCATTCCGTATACAAACCTTTTCTGTAATTCCATCCTGGTAGTAGCTAGAGCTATGCTGCACATGTGTATTGTCAGTGGGCAACGCTACTGTAGCCAAAGGTTCCGCTGACCCGTGTCCACTGCCACATCGCCAAATCACTTCGCTGCAAGCTCGCCAAAGAGCCTCTTCTTGCCTTTCTTCTGAAGGTCTTAAATAGCTGAAATGATTTATCCTTAAGCTTAATTACTGGAGTGTACTGAAGTACAGTTTATGAAACTTCTTGGTAGTCTGTGCATTTTACAATGGTTTGTTTCACGAAAGAAAGACCAGACCAAGTTGAACTATGCATAGAAAGGTTTGTTGATGAAACAGGGTCAAGCTCCTGGTATATCACAGATAATTGATTGATTGATACCATTGTACATGCCCTGTTTGTTATATCTTACTTTCCTTTCCCCGTTTAGGAAACTCCTTATTGTTACGTAGCCTTACGAATATTAATGTTAAAGTCAAATCAAAAATGTCTTACTTAATTAAGATAAACCTATATTTTTCCCGGGGCTCATAGCACATAGTGGGAATAATATAGTAACACCCTTAGGCGAGCTTCCCCCTTACTTATTAAAAAACAGCGCTAACAGCAAAACTGAATTTCACGAACGTCAAGCCTTTGTCCAAAAATATTATTTCCGGCTGCGGGCTTTTCGAAAATCCTAAAAGGCACATCAATGTTCACATAGCTTACGAGTCGGCAGATCGTTCGACGTAATAGAATGCATTGATATTCGACGGTATTCGAGAATATTCGACTAGTCATGGTTTTAAAGAATTTTCTAATCTAACTTGTCATAGGATAATTGAAGTTGATCAATATGGGTATAGCAACAACTAATTTACTATTATTTAGTCTAAACGCTAATCAGAACTCGTACTCATGATATTTATTCGAGACTACGAATAAATACACCATTATCGACATCAAATTGGGGACTACCACGTAAACAAGTTTCGTACAAATATCATATGCGCAATTCGATGCACATGAATCAGTCACTGTATTTCAACGAATAGACGCGCATATACGCTCAAATATTTGAATACTGTAGTTAAATGTGAAGAGGAGTGACAGTTCCTAAATTTATTAATTTATTTATCAAAATCTGACAACAGTCAACAGAATTGCATAGATCAAACGCTTTTGAAGAATTTCAGCGTCGAAATGACTGGCTGGTATCGTCAGAGCATAGCGGGGATTTATGAGTCGTGTCGCAAATATATGATCGACATTATGGGCGCGACCGCGAGGGAATACTCTGAGGACTAGATTAATAAATATATTTATCTATATATTATTTTGTAAACTTTGTCTCACTATAACCTAGCTATTTTTGGAAATAGATAAATGTTCGGAATCTTTTGTAGGTACTTGTGTATTAAACAATATTATTCTCGTTGTACATAAGAAATTAACATCAGCTTACTTCATGTATTTTTATATTATTTTTATTATTACTTTATGTAATGGTATGTAATGGTTCATATCGGTAAAAATAGATTACTATTAAATGTCTCATCAGCACCAACTATTTAAAAGCTATAAGTAGCATCTGCAAATTATATATTCTAACAAAAAATCACAAAGCTATCGGTACGTTTCTTACATACTCAAATAGTACTAAACGTAACAACCGTTCGAGCTCATCGTTTCTCGATCGAATATCGTCACTCAGAATACCCGCCCGTGGGGTATGGTTTTCAAGCGTTGCCTGTAATTTACTTCTGTCACACAAACACGGCTATCGCGGGAGCCACTCGCGCAGAAATATTGGCCGCTAGCGTCGTTAAAAATGTGCAAACAAGCCTGTACAGTGAAACCTTTCAAACACGCTTCAAACTGGTTTGCCAGAAACAAAAAGATCCGCTGGCTAACTATTCTGGACGTAGATTTAACCATATAAGAGTGATATTGAGTTCTTTCTCTATAGAACATATTCACAAGGATTTCTTTAGCGTGGCGTTAATTACCATTAACGAAATATGTAAATGGTAGAAGTAATTATTTTATTATCGTATATATAATGATGATAGACGATTGCATCTACAAGTTTGGTTTTAACTGCGTGATTGAGTGTTTTGGTTTTAAAAGCCAAAAACTTTCTCAAATAGAGATAGGATAATAAATATATCTATACTAATATATAAAGCTGAAGAGTTTGTTTGTTTGTTTGTTTGAACGCGCTAAGGTTAGCGCAGGAACTAGTGGTTCGAATTGAAAAATTCTTTTTGTATTGAATAGACATAACATCACGCTGCGACTAATAGGAGCGAAGATATAACGCAAAAGGTGGAAAAAAACGGGGAAAATTATTCATCTTTGAGGGCTTCCTTTGCGTGCGCTGAGAAAACGGTTTAAGATACCAAAAATATACATATGAAAGAATTATTCCTCTTTAAATGATCTAAAAAAAGTCCACTACAGTATATATCTATCTTCTAAGATTGACTCACTATAACATAATAATAGAAATAGATCCGACGGGGACGAAGTCGCGAGTAACAGCTAGTAAGGTTATAATAGTGAATTAAATAAATATTGATTTTTTTTCTTTTTGAATGGCCATGATGAAGGAGAAGTGATGATGAATAAAATAAAAATAAATAATAATACCTATCAGGCGGCTCCGCGGATTTGTTGTCCTTGGTCATCGGGCGGGAATCGAACAGCAGCCATTTGATGATGTGGGCTTGGAGCGCGGATAGCAGTGACCTTGTGCCATTGCGAGCTGCTGCCAGACCGTAGCCTTGGAAGATTATTTAGGGTTAGTTTTTTATGTACAATGGTCCACATAACTGATGTCAGTATGAAGTTAAAGTATAGCCATGGGGGGTACCACTCTCCCATGCAAAAAGTCAAGTAATTGCATGTTTATTATTTATTTGCTATCTTTCGTCCTTTTCATTTTTTATTTAAAGAATGAAATGGTTAAAAAATATTTGTTTAAAGCTTTGTTAGTAATCGAATGGTTACTATTAAAATATTCTTAAAGTTCCATCTAGAACATTAAGATTAAAATATAAGAAGATAGTATTGATAGACAAATTTTTACTAAAATAATAATAATTATTATAAAGAACTACATAGAAATATATAAAAGATATTCTTTGTGGGGTATCTCAGTCTGCTATAAGACCGATTAGACGCAGCTTATTTCGCCGTCTAAATCGCGTTCAAAAAATTTGTGTCAGCTCCGTGTAATTGCAAAAACTAGCTGCCGTCGCAATGTGCGATTGTGTGCTATACGCACACGCGATACCTTGAATGAAATCATTCAAGAGGTGGCCGTTCTAACGCATACATACATTTGGCACCTTCGGAATGTGAGTATGTGTGCATCAAGAACGCTTGCTTGACGCACACACTTACAATCCGCTATTTACAAACGTAT
>JADANM010001663.1:0-10792 GCA_026213755.1 Eurema hecabe | reverse complement strand
TATAAGTTTAAAAATAAATCTATTCTTCTGTAATTTTTGGATTTGTTCTAAAGTATGAATAAAGAAGTAAAACATAAATAAATTTTAAAGTATGTGAGAAAAAATGTTTATGTACCTATGTTTGTCGTTAAGCCGCGGGGCGAGGGACTACTTTCGATTGAAAGGTGTATTAATAAATGAGGAATCATCTAGAAAAATTGGCGTACAATTATTGGCCTTATCTAGTTTCATTTTAAAAAGCAAATTTTTACCTAGACCTTTTTGTCAGAAATAAACTTTTTTTTTGCTTTGGAAAGCTTAATTATATGATATATACAGTATACCATACAATTTTCTTTATCCAGACTCTTCAAAATGACTTAATCCTATTAAGAATAAAACCCTTAAAACAAACACCTCTATCCAATATTACTGTACACAATTCTCTGTTCCAACTAACCATATGCAAAGGAATATACACCTAATGACAACTGAATCGCACATGATCGTACTATAACATTTAACGTCTCAATAAAGACTAGAATGGCGTGAACAATTTATCTTTACGAGTTTCCTGGGCGTTACACCAACTATTTATGGACTGTGGTTTAATATGGGTGATAAAAATTTAAGTAAATAAAGAGATTGCAAGCTTAACAATGCGAAGCACTTGGAACTTGAGATTCAAGTTAGGTATTCTCTCTACAATCCTTTACTTATTATTATGAGTGGGAGTTGGTGAGTTTGTTTGGATTTTTGGAACTCGTTTGCGTAAAATTACTGAACAGATTTGGATGAAATTTGAAATGTAAGTAGATTAGACTATTTTTTATTCACTTAAGAACGGGGAGGCGACCATTTATATCGACCTAGTACGTGGCTTGTACCATTACAGACCACAACCTTTCGATATTTCTAAAAACATTTTCATACACTTGAGGTTAATTTAAAATGACGTAATTTAAAATTATAATTAAGCCTTTTTTATTTCCGAATATCTTAATATAAAGTTAAATATTTACATTTGTACATTGCACTGAATTTACAAATAATTTTTAATTATTACTATTAATTTAGCGTTAAAAGTATTAACTCAAAATACTACCACAGAGTATTGCCAGTTTTTCCCCGTTCGTCCGTTCTCCTGTCAAAAAGCTGGTTACACCGGCGGTTACAAATAAACAAACAGGCAGATAAATACAGTTGTATTTAGCTAAGGGCAACTGTTATCTGAATGCTAATTTGGCGAGCTCGTGGTGTGATAAGCGGCGCAAATCATATTTTAGAATTTATAACCAGCTACGCTCGCTACTGGGTGTTAATGAAAATAGTACTGTTTGTTTAAAAGAAAGTTAAAATTGGTGTTTGGAACTTGAAAATAAAAAAATATTATGACGTATATCTTAATTTTATTATCAAAGGGTTAAAAACGAAACCCCTGTTATTAAAACTCCGTTGTTCGTCCATGAGTTTGGCTAGCACTTACATGACCTTTAAAATACATAGATACTTACGAATTAATTCTATTAATGACATATGTATTACTTAAAGAGCTTGATATTTACAATCGCACTGAAACAACACAGGCACACACACACACACATAGGTTTGTTAATACTCTAATCATATGGCGATTTCTTAAATTAATTATTTGATTACAATTAGATATGAAGTACCTACTCTTAGATTCTAAAACCAGCACACGCTCACGAAGTATAATAGAAAGTCAGTACTTTTTGAATTCTTACAAACACGTACTCTATTCGTGCGGAATATTAAAATTTATAACATGTACCATACCAAAAAAATTGAAATTTTAAAAACTGAAAACATTACTGGGCAAAAGGCGACTACTCAGTCATGTTCCGGGCTTGCACCCGTTTTAGGAGTCACCTTTTCTGACCTTTCTTGTTTGGCGAACCTCAATAGTGGAAAAGTTTTTCAACCACATGGTACCATCTCCTTAATCTATTAATGATGATAGTACCAAGTACTCCTACCAACAAAACTTCTACTCCTTCTACTCTTACTCACCGTCACTGTTTCCTAACTCCGGCGACAGCAGCAGCACTCTCTTCTCAACTTCCAAGCTTCTCTTACCGTTTTCTCCTCTTAACGCTTCGTATTTCATATCATTATGAGACGTAGGAGTTTTGTTGTACACAAGGAATTTCGTTAATTGATCCATTATTAGTACATTTAACTAAAAGCTGTTTATGTACAATTTTCGTGTATTACTTAAGTGATTTTGCAAGAAAGTGGAACAATATATATAATTTATATTGGTATAAATTAAAATGTTTAAGCAAAGCAAACTATTGATTAGCTTTTATAAATTTCAAATGTGTACTTTTATGTGGAGTTAAAATCTCGTGAGATGACAAGCATTCGAAATATTGTGCCTATGACGTTTTTTAATTAAGCGTACTATTTTTAAATTTTAAAGTTTTTGTGTTCAACGATGAGTAAAATAAATAAACATATAATCTACGCAAACATGTTCACATTCGGTAGTTAAATTTAACTTACTAGTATCTCGCGAGATATAATAAGATTCTTAATTATTTTAATAGTATTGTTATTACTGGAACTACTTACAAATGATTTATACGAAAATAAATGCATAAATAGTGGCGCAGAATGGTGTTTTAAATTTATTAATTTATTATGATATGTTTATGGGTACCACGAAATCATATAACCTCTTGATTTCAAAATGTTATCTTACTAATACTATGACTGTGAAAGTTTGTATGTTAGTCTTTTACATAGAAACTACCGAATGATTTGTCTGAAATTTGTCATACATGTAGATTAAGCGCTAGATAAACACATTTTGGAAACTTTGTAGAACGGTATTATTCTGGGAACGGTAAAACAAACCACGGGGCAGAGCTAGTAAAGATCGTTTATACGAAACCCTTGTATAAAAACCGAACTTTAATTATTATATTTATTTAACACATTTATCTTAAAGAATACAATCACTTTTCTTTGACACGGCAGAACTTTAACTAATAACTATAATATTTATTTAACACTTTATCATATAGAATACAATCATTTTCTGTTTTAAGAGTGACGCTCCCGCTTTTTCTTCAAACACCGCGGTGACAAGTGAGTGAGCGAGACGAAACATTCAAATCATGACGTTTGCCACAGATGCAATATTTAGCAATCATTTGTCAATTATAGAAGCATTATAATTATTACAACTATACTCATTTAGTGAAGACATAATATGCATTATTATAAGATACGTAAACAGATATTAATTGCAGAATTATATTACACTTGGTTATTCCAAAATGTTCCTCGATTCAAAAGTGTGACTAAATGTATCCTAGCTGAAGAAATATGTTTGACTTTGACGTTTCAAAATAAATAAAGCGGACAAGTGTGAGTCGAGCAAATCCGACTATTTTCGTTATTTATTACTTTTATGTTTTACCAGTATATATACCATAAAAAGTTATTAAACTAACTGAGTCAAAGAAAGCCAATAATCTCGAAGTAATTCCTATAGAAATCTTTGCAAGCTGTTTATTTCGCTATGGGATAATATACGGATTCCCCATAATCGAATTTATTTGGACCCTTTGACCCCATTGCGGGTTGAGAAAAATCCCATATTACTTTTATTATGATAGAGATTTATATACGCTAATATCATAAAGAGGTGAATTTTGTGCGTCTGTGACGTTTTTCACTATGATAAGAAAGAAAGAAACATCTGGAATAATCCAGAGAACATTAGAAAAAATAAAAATACACACTTAACAAGTAAAGAAATAAAAAAAATAGGTAGGGAAAGAGAAAAAAGACAGCATTACTGTGGAAAAGGAATGCCACTCAGCATGTGTTGGAAATATTGGACTGCGAACAGGCCCAACGCTGATTTTCAGTGGCTTCTAAAATTTTGAACATTTTTGAATTTCAAAAAAAAATACTAAATTAACCCAAAAGACACCAAAAAGAAACGAATAATACAAATTTTCAATAATCTTATGCAGTCCTGAAAAGGGTGTTAATAGGCTGTGGAAATGCCTTCAAGGGTTCAGTATATTTGAAAAAGCGACAAACAAAATTATATTGAATTAAATATTAAGCTACGCTGCCTATATACTCTGTGGCATACGTTCGAAGATGCGGCAGTGTGTAATTGCATTGTTATATGCATGTATGCGTGTGCAAGTGTGAGTTTACGTGCGTTATTGTTCGTGTGTGTGTGTGTGTGTGTTATAAACTCACACATACCTGTACTTTTCCTTAAATTTTCACACAATACAGAATCATTAACACTTTGCGCCACTATTTTCCAATTATTGAAATACATTGTTCTTATATTATATATTACTACACACTACACTACATTGTACAAAAACAACTACGCCGTATATTGAAAGCAATTAAATAAAATTTGATGAGATTTTCACTAATAAATAAGCGAAGTGTTTGTGGTGAGAAAGTCGCGGATAGCTAGTGTATTTTAAAAGCATTCTACCGATCGACTTTGGCGTTAAAGTTGAACTGTTCAAAGTTCCAAGTGTTGATGTTATATGTAGTTTTACACGGTATTAAATTTTTCTGTTCCTTTTATAATACAGCGACCGGTGAAATTGATACTTGATAAAATATAAAGATATTTTGGAGGTTTTATGGTTAACTACATGAGTCGAGATCTAAATCACGCTTATGATATTTTATTAGACTTAATATTTTTAACATTTAATCGCACTATTGCCTTACATGGCAAGTTAGAGTTTTTCCAAAGGACTTTTTCCTTCTATTTGTTTGATTTGTTTAGAAGAAGGTTACATCAGATATCCAATGACTATATAAACATATTTATCTATGGAGACTTAGTATTATCATATATTTCTTTACATAAATTAAATGAATAATATTTTTTAATAAAAAAAATATTATTATTATTTATAACTATCGTCGAAATTAAGAAACCCTTTCAGAGTACGTTACATAAGTACCCTAAAAGTCAACACAAGTCATTTATCTATTATAACAAGGTATGAGTTAAACAAAACTCTTGAAAGTAATCAGTTTTGATCGTGAGTTTCTTTTTATTAAAAAAATCGCAATTTTTTCAACTTTAATCAAGTATCAAGACTGCTAAATCCACAACCGAATCGATCCAGGTGTCGTATAAGCGTTTTATGATCATTTCAAGGTCAGGTTCCCATTATCACGGCCGAATTGTGCCTAGTCATTAGTCACCTTCAATCACACTAGCTTTGAGGTTTGGTGATGGATGAACCACTTGGTAAAGTATCAAGACTCATAGCTGTAATTATGTTCGGAGTATGCTTTGTACGGTGTTTCTAAGAACATATTGATTGCTTGTTAAATAGATTCTAAGGCTAGCTTTTTAATAATGAAGGCTTAACTTTCAACGTCTATCGTACTAATTAATTGGTATGAGAAATTATGGAGTAGAATAACGAGCTTAAAAACTAAATATTTTTTTACAATTTACATAGCAAAGTAAACAGGAGTATGGCAGTCATTTTGTATTATTATAGTAAACGTGTAATATATATTGACACAGGAATTGATTTTACAAAACCGATCAAATGAAGTCTGTTTCAAGATCAAAGAGTTATTAATACTAGGTAAAATATTTAAGCATAATATTAACGACAAATAAATCATTTTGGAAAATTTGGGGTGATAAACAGAAATATATTACCGGGGGTAGGTCTCTTTCGCAGAGCAGGCGGAATTGCGCGAGCGATCCCCCGCCCCGATTCAAAGGCTAAGAGTGGCAGAGGGTTTTAGTGGGTATTCCTGGCCGTGCGGCACCACACACGCCCCCATCGGCCATGCTGAGTCCCACATAACCCGTCGCACCTTACCATCAGCCACGCGACGGGTATGCCTAAAAGCATTTCCCTCTATAAAAAAAAAAAGGTCTCTTTCGCAGGAGACCCCCACAGTGCCAGACATTCAACCGCCTGAACATGTGCAAATGTCACTGCTCCGCTCTGAACGGCACTGTAGCTAGCGCGATTACTGGGCTCTGCCCGGAGCAAAGTTCTGGGTAGCACAGCATTGGTTATGGGCTGGCGTTTCTCTTACCATCAGGAGGGCGTCCAGCTCGTCTCGACACTTAATAGAATAAAAAAAGAAAATCAAAGGTAATAGAATCTCGCTTTCATCCTCCGGGAACAAAACCCTGAAACATCGATTTAGAAAACTCAACACCAAAGATTTAAACACTTTGTAGGAGGTGAATGACCTCCCTTTCAACAAAAGATTTTTAAGCAAGTCAAAGTACGAACTTAGACTGGCTATTAGCCTAATAGATCGATGTGAAGTAGTAGTATAATAAATGAAGAGGAAAAAATAATATAAGCGCGAATCAGGATTAGTTGGTACAATCATAATTGCATTTATTTAATTAATTGAAACGATCATAATTGCTTATATTATACTAGCTGTTGCTCGCGACTTCGTCCCCGACGGATCTATTTCTATTATTATGTTATAGTTAGTCAATCTTAGAAGATAGACATAGGCTGTCGCGGACTTTTTTTTAGATCATTTAAAGAGGAATAATTCTTTCATACATATTATTTTTGTATCTTTAACCGTTTTCGCAGCGCACGCAAAGGAAGCCCTCAAAGATGAATAATTTTCACCGTTTTTTTCATATTTTCCATTATATCTTCGCTCCTATTAGTCGCAGCGTGATGTTATATAGCCTAAAGCCTTCCTCGATAAATGGTCAATTCAATAAAAAAATAATTTTTCAATTCGAACCAGTAGATCCTGAGATTAGCGCGTTCAAACAAACAAACAAACTCTTCAGCTTTATATATTAGTATAGATCGAGATTAGTTGAATAAAGTTATTTATTAGCCTATTAGATTTTACTTTACGGCTACGCAATTATTATGCATGTATTATACATATTATAAACATTTCTTGAATCACTTCATCTATTAAAAAAACGAATAAGAATCGGTTGCGTTGTTTGAAAGATCAAAGCATTCGTAGGGATATAGGGACGAGAAAGCGACTTTGTTTAATACTATATAGTGATTTGTACTACCGTCAATATTGAATAGCATCGTACCGATTCGTTGTAGCTGAAAAATCGGCAACATCTAATCGACAGTAGACGGAGAGGCTAATTTACATAATGGGTACAATTCTTCAGCGAGCTAATAAAGGTACCTACGTGTGCCGAATGTAGCGTAGTCCGATGAATGTTCCAGTTCCATCAACGCCTGCATCGACAGATTACAGACGGTATTAATAAGAGGAAGCGATTCTACGTGTACAGTCGAGTGCGAAAGTTGATGAACACTACTACCCACTTGGGGTTTTGTAAAATATTGTATGTGTTCATCAGTGTCTATAGTTGAGTGTACAATACTAGTTAATTTGCTTGCTATTTTAATATCAAATAAAATAAATAAAACTAAATTAAAGTTGTATTATAATTACCTACTAGTATTATGACTTCCAATTTGTCTGATAATATTAGTATGTACGTACGAAACCACAAAAGTGGCTTGTTCCAAATAAATAATTAACCATGAGAATCCATATTAATTTATTAGAATCATAATAATGTAAATAAATTAAGAATTATCTGACTTAAATTTGTTCATAACAACGGAAGGCTGTGGATTCTAAGTATGTAAAAACTTGTAAGCGAATATCATAAAATATGCATATAATTTAATGTGCGAGCGAGGCGGCATAACAACATGGCCGACTTTTAAGGTTCAATCGGAGTAAGTCGCAAAAAAGATGTAAGAAGTTTGGATGTCGGAGACAAATTTGAGACGTTTAAAAAAATCTTGACGACCGCTTGGCGCAGTGGTAGCACAACTGCTTTCTGCGCGAAGGGTCGTGGGTTGGATTCCCACACCGGTAAAATATATTTGTCATTTACATTTGCATTTTTCTGGGGTCTGGGTGTTGCTATGTATTGTATGTACGTATTTACAAAAGAAAAGTATTTATATGTAATTTATTCCGTTATCTAGTTGACATAACACAAGCTTTGGCTTAGCTTGGAATTAGATGGCGCTGTGTATAAATGTCCTGAAAATATTTATTTATTTATTTATCTAAATTTTCTATAAAGTAAGCGTGATTTTTTTTCTTTACTGGCTTTTTTTCTAAATATGAATGTATTAGGTTTAGGGGACTACTTCTGCGAGCAATACAATTCTCATTAGAGAGGATGGTATTGCAATTATTCAGACGTGATTACATTTTGTCCTGCAAGTGAAAGCGGCGAAGGTTCATTTTTTCCAACTCTCCATCGTTTATTCCTATTCGTCAGAAATCCTGTTCCTTTTCCCTAAATTTCCAATCGCGGTGGTGGTCGATACCATCACATCACTCAAACCTACCCTTTCGTTGCCCGCCACCAAATAAAAAAAAACACTAATAGTGGGGCTGTCTGGATCAGATGTAATGGAAGTATGCTATTCTACTTCTCAGGTAAGGTTCCCCCTTATAACCCTTTTTCCAGTAAAAAAGTAGCCTATATCCGTCTCCTGGCTCTAAGCTACTTCCCTATCAATTTTCACCAAAATCTGTTCTGCCCTTCTTGAGTTATAAGTGGTGTAACTAACACGACTAGAATATCCTTATATTATATTAAATACCTTTGTGGAGGAAAATAAATAATCATTATTATAATTATTAAAGTATGCCTCCATTTCTCCTATCTCCAGGTGATTCCTATATTTCGGGAACACGAGGAAACATGCGGGCTCATTGTTTCGGAATAAATGGTTTGTGAAGACGCTAGGCTTTGGGGTCGGGACAATTTTCTGTAACCACTGCACTTTGTACTGCTTCCAACTCTATTGAATATTGACTTGGGTTTTTATTTATAACGGATTTTCGTGCGATATAGTTATTATTCGACTTAGTCGTGTGCCGTCGTGTTTCACCCGTGTACACTTTTATATTTAATATAGCTTATAATTCTTACAAATACTATGGTTCACTTTAGTGAACGTCGTCCACCTTTTTTCTAATATGATGATAATGGACTTGGACGTTTGCTTAGAGGATCTATTGCTAAAGGATCATCTTTTCTCATTGACAATCCCAAATGCCTAACGAATGCGTGGCTTTTAAAATTTGAGGAAAAATGATAGGGATAAAAATGAGCCTTTCGTAATCATGAATCATAAATAACTAATCGACCTAAAACTATAGTCAATCAAGTAGATTTCAGTCTAACTACTAGCACGCTTTGCCACATTTTAAAAACATTATGCTTGATACTAAATAGTTTAGTGATAAAAATAATACCTAATGTAATATTTCTAAATACAAGTATATTCCGTAGTTCGTTAGTAAGAAACACGTGTAAACATTAATGGGACATTAACAAGACAATATGAACAATGTCTGGTCTTCTCAGAACTCTCGAAATAAAGAGAATTCCGCGAACCTCAGGTCGTCCCAAACATTTCCCCGTGGCCGATGATAAATGTCGTCGTTTCGTGGAATATTCGAGAAAAACCTCGCATTTGGAGCGATCCATCCTGTACGGTGTACCTCATATCCAACGCAGGTTGCTCGTAAAACAAATTCAAATTTGCACCGTCTATTAGGCGTGGTTTTATTTGATATGAAGTTATGGTGTTTGGTACTAACAATGTTTATTGGGTGGCATTCTAGTAAATTGTGTGTTTAGTATATTGAAGTTATAAAGTGACTCATTTCAATGTAGTTACTGAACGTTGCCTAGTTTTAATATTGATGGCAATTAGAAAAGAGCATCACTATGCTCGCATGATTTTAAAATAGGTAGATGAGAACACATACAACGGTTTTAGGCTTTTAGGTTTTTTTATAATAGGTATAATAAAGGATTTAGGATTTAGGAGCCATTATGAATTTAGTCTCATTTCTGAGTGTTACTAGCTAGCTTCATTTATCACTTTGCTACCGAAAACCTACGACCCACAAACTAGTTCTTAATTCTTTCGTACCATCGCATTGACGCCCAAAGCTCATTAACCCGGCAAAAAACAAAAACTCGTTTGAAATGGAGTTCCAGGCGAGTCGTAAAGCAGTCAAAATTTGCAGCGATGTCACCTTAATTGTGCCATTAGGTAGACCCCCGTATCTGCGGTTACATTACTTTGGGGTAGTGCTTGATAGATCGCTACTATTCGCTTTACATTTCTATAGTCATTTTAATGTATATAATGAGACGTTGTATTTAATGAAAACTGGTCCTAAAGACTGACCAGTAAAGGCCCTGAATTGTTTGAGAGAATTATTAACTTAATTTCCTATGTCTTCGAGATGAAAAGGCGTCTTCAATGCATCACCTTCACAGCCTGTCTTCAACATCTCAATTCTCATCACTCCAGGTCTTACCATCCACCATCAGAAGCCCCACTCGATTCGTCGTCGATACCGCAAAGGTTTTGATACCATTTATAGAGTTATGGAGTAAAGCTACTAATAAAGGATTGAATCATTATATATATACAAAAACAAAAGTTTTTATTTTGAATAATGATAATAAGATGAGAATAATAATTATTATTTCCATTTTTTATATGAGTTTGATTATTAGTATATTAACTTCAATAAAATCGTTTAGCATATTTAGCATATAAAATATATGTTTTTTATTTATTATATAGCTTAGCATTAGCTATATATCAGACTCAAGTCTTAAGGACGTAAAATATATCGTTTGTGAACGTTTCCCCGCTTTATTCGGAGTGCGAATGTTTTTGAGACCTGATATCGTTGGTATTTGACTATTAAACGTATTGTTTTGAACAGAATTCAAATA
>JADANM010001510.1:0-15911 GCA_026213755.1 Eurema hecabe | reverse complement strand
AGTTAAGCCACAGCTCTCTCACGAGGTTTTTCATTTCCTTCGCCTCTTGAGAGAGACTACTTTCATCAGAAATATGTATGTAACCATCAGCGACAATGGCTGTTTGAGCGCAATGAGTCGCTCCGCGCTTGTCGGTATTAGGGATGGGTGGTGCATTGTCTGGTACGTAAGTAAATTCATACAGATATATGTTATTTACATCACCAACACTCGTTCGCAGTTTCACTGATCTCAATGAACTATATGCGAAAAGCAAATCCGAAGATAAATCGATAAAATTTAAAATATTGGCATCTTTCACCGTGAGATCGTCTCCAAAATAAAATTTTCTAATTTTATTCACAACTGCATTCCTTTGTTCGTCATTTTCAAATTGTAGATCGGGTGGTAAGAAATCTGAGAATTTGTCATTCATTTTAGGTTTCCACTCTTGAAATAGATGTACTCGATACAAACCTTCCATTTCGGCAAATCCATATAATGTTGGTAATTTTACGTAGTCCCCATTTTTAAGTATGTTTATAGGAGACTCTGTCAGAAATTCCTCTTCTTGGGTATCGCGCTCTACGCAAGGAGAAAATGCAAAAGTAGAATCTTCAACATACATAGATGTGCTTTCAAATAGAATTTCATACGAGACGGTCTTGTAAAAATTCTCTAAAGCATAAAAATCGTTTATATTTGTAAAGTTCAATGACCTTGCATACTTTTTTGCATTGCCCATAGGATCTGTTTGTACACTCCAAGCAGCTGTAGCAGACCCGCTTTCGGCGATTACTCTAGAAAACAATCCTTTTGTTGTTTTAGATAACATAAGCAGATCTACCGATGATGAGCCAGCGCTGTAGCCAGCTAAAGTTACGTCATCTGGATTTCCTCCGAAATTCTTAATGTTCTTCTGGACCCAGCGCAATAATGTTACTTGATCTTTCATTCCAGCATTTCCAGGAATATCTTCCGTTCCCATGCATAAAAATCCATGAGGTCCGACACGATAGTTGAATGTAACAACAATTACGTCCTCTCTTCTCACTAATTGTTTATACGTCATTATATTTCCATATCCCAATATATAAGCACCGCCATGAACGTAAACGATGACTGGAATATTTTTTTTATCTGTCTCTGGCACAAATACATTAACAATTAAGCAATCTTCTGTGGCTATAGATTCGGCAGGCCTAAGGTCCATTATAAAAGCGGGTTTTTGTGGACAAACTATTCCCTTGTCAATAGCTTCAAAAACACCATGTCGACGCTCAGCAGGCAACGGCGCCTGTAAGATTATAATATGGTTTTATTTGTTGATTTATAATGTGCATTTATTGGTCCGGTGATGATGCACCATAGGAGTTCAATAAGTAAACATGTGATACATAAATGAAATTTTATTTTAAGTTTGCTTTCTTGTAGAAACACAAACAGGATAGTGACTTCTTTTATAAAGCTTAGAAATCTATTTCATAAACAAAACGAATTAGCTATTATGTGCTAAAAACAAATAACCAACAGCTTAAGTGAACTGTACATGCAATTCGAATGCAATATATAGCTTAAATAAAATAGATTATTACCTTGAACCTCTGCTTGCCAGTGGGTGCTTTAGCATACGGTATGTTATAGAAAGCGTATAAGCCGCCATCAGGATCCTTATATCCCTTAACAGGGCCTTCTTCTGTATCTACAACGCGCGACTCAAGCCCATGGCCGAGAGCCGCGCTAGCAAATAGCGCCAAAATTAATAAAAAAATACGCATATCCGTGTCTCGCGGTCGCCGCCCAAATGATACTGGTAACTGGACGCCATAACATTATATTCTTATATACCGCGAGCGTATTACTTCCTTGCAAATTTTATCTATTTTTTAGATACACTACTAATGTGTAACTGCAGATTAGATTTATTATAAATATAAATCTTGTTACTAATGTAGGTATTAATTATCAAGATATATATTTTTTAAATTATTCTTAATCTTAAGTAATATTATTATATTAATCGTCCACATTCCGTTCGTTAGAAAATACGTGACGTCTGGTAGCCCTCGGATTTTGCTCTATATAGCGTCAGTGAAATATCTATAGAACATGGTAAGTTAAACACTTGACGAGAATGATTGAAAGAAACGAGTGATGTTGATAGCAATAATTTTTCAGTAATAATTGTTCAATCCATTAATAAAACGAATGAAAATTAACAGTAATACGAATTAAATAAGCAGGTTAACATCGTAGATTATAATATAGCTATCTGTTAATTATTTTCTTGCTGAAAGAGCATGTAATAAAATCAGTTTAAAATGTTTATTTTTATTTAATCTTATAACTTAAAAAAAAGAATAGATATATATATATATATATAATATAGATAGCATCTAATAAAGGACTAGATGGCGCTGTGTTAAAATAACCGTCCCGAAGTATCGATATTATTATCAAATTAATGCAACATTGGAGTACGGATCGATTTGTTTTTTTATAAGCAATGACGCACTCAACTTGATATAAAACGGATACGTTTTACGCAAAAGATCATAATCATAGCTTTTGTGTTTATTGAACAAACACTTATTGTAACAAGCACTGGCTTCGTATGTATGTGTAGTAACACAAACTTGGGATTGTTTCTAACGACAATAAAAATAATTGTTGATTGTTGAAAACTACCCCTCGTAGGCACTGTGATAAGAAAATATTTAATAACCTAAACATTACGAATACGCTGAATCATGTAGGTATAATTTATCAATTAAAAAATATAGAAGATAAGATTAAAAATCCCTTAATCTGTAAACAAATAAACCTATTATAAACAGATATAAATAGATTGTTGTGACATAATATAGTTAAGACTTATAACAAAACAATAAATGTTCATGTTCTTTTCACTACAATTTGCCTCTCAAGCGTAATAAACGGAGTCACAATACACAATACTTTGAAGTCGCACTTTAAATTAGAATTGTTACGAAACCCATACAACGTCATACCAGACGGCGTAAGGTTGGTACTGATGTTAATTTTTCTCCTGGGTCAGCTCTTGATCATACAATTACGGATTATATTTTATATCTCCTGAATAATATTCTGTATGATAGCAGTCGCAACGGACCGAATTTGTTGACTTTTCAATACTTACAAAAATCGATAATATCTAAAAGTCAATGATTCTCATTTCCAATACATAAGTAGCGAGTAAGCCATTTTTTGTCTAAATCGTTTCTAGTTTCTTTTACAATATTAAAGATATCAAGGTATATGCTAAATATTATATATGGGGGACGGAGACATTGCAACTTTAGCTAATATGATACGTAATAATCAGTATTAAACATTGCGCACACGATCGAGGACCAGTTTTTCTATAAATGAATTCAAGCATCATACTAGGTGCTTAAACGATCACATAGATGCTTTTCATAGTACTTTACAAGATGATACAACTAAAACTTGACATACTCAGCGAGAGTAAATATTCGTAGACGTCCGAATATTCGGATGACTAAAATTTATTATTAAGATACTATTTATTTTAATGTTCTTATGATTTTCTATGATTCCTTTAGGTACGTAACGTCATCTTAATTTTAACCTTTGCTATAAAGTTTAGAACTGACGGTCTTCAAATTTGAAAAAAGAATATTATTTAAATTCATGTATCTGTTTCAATTATAATATTAGTGAAACGGCCGGCAACCTTACGGCTAGAAGCGATATCCATCCGGCAACCTTGGACTTTAAGCGTCCCACAGCATATCACACGCCCAAAATTGTAGTTATTGAAACAGGAATAGATTGGACATCCGGTTTAAATCTCTATTGATATACTCTTGAATTCAAGACTACTAGGTCAATTCTATCATAGCAATGTCAAAAACATAGATGAATGATCATAGGTACATGACGAAAAT
This sequence comes from Eurema hecabe, assembly GCA_026213755.1. Classification (NCBI taxonomy): domain Eukaryota; kingdom Metazoa; phylum Arthropoda; class Insecta; order Lepidoptera; family Pieridae; genus Terias; species Terias hecabe. Next base: position 12,000 of record JADANM010001510.1, on the reverse strand, counting down.
AGATACATTTGGGTGTTTGTAAGGTAGACAACCATAAAATAAATATAAGGATAAACTAATTATTGTAAGCCTCTGAATGTAAATTAAGTTCATTCTTCGAATAATTTAATTTCTCAGAAATCTTTGAATAGAGTTTTTTATTTCTCTCATTTGCAACATACTGCATTAACCAACATAGCTACCTACCTACATACCTACTGTACATTAATAAAATATATTGCATATACAAATAATTTATTTCTTTCTAATAAATATTGTTATCAGTATTTTGACACACAAAAAATACAAATTAAATGTGTGTGTGTCCAACTTTAAAATAATCCATAAATTTGTTGTCGTATTAAATAATATTCATTTATTTAAAAAAATGGTATGTTATTTATAGCTAAAGTTCAATTCGCTGTTTGGGTGGAATAGGTGGAGGAGATGGATGGCGATAGTGTTTCTCATATATTTCGTCCCAAAACTGAACTCTTTCCTTCAGTAAAGATTCTCCGAGCTTCAAGGTTTTGTCAATTGTCATGTGCGGAGACCAGCCATTGCTTACTGGCGGCCATGTTGGTAAGTGTGAACCTTCAGGTACAGGCTTTCTAAAAAGGAATTTTAGCATTAGTTATGTATCTGATTTCATTTAGGAAATCCAGTGTTATTTGAGAAGCTGTTTTTGCTAAAATTATTTGAAATACTCACCCCGTTTTAACAAAGTTAAACCACAGGTCTCTCAAAAGCTTTTTCATTTCCTTTACATCTTGAGGTAGATTACTTTCACGATTTAGAGGAAAATGACCGTCAGCGATAAGGAATGATTGGGCACAATGATTTGCTCCTCGCTTATCCGTATGAGGGATGGGTGGTGTATCGTCTGGTACGTAAGTAAATTCATACAGATATATGTTATTAACATCACCAACACTTGTTCGAAGTTTCACTGATCTCAATGTACTATATGTATAATACAAATCTGAAAATAAATCAATGTAATTCAAAATTTTTTCATCGTTTACAATGAGATCATCTCCAAAATAAATTTTTCTTATTTTATTCACAACTGCATCCCTTTCTTCGTCATTTTCAAATTGCAAATCAGCAGGTAAGAAGTCCGAAAATTTCTCATTCATTTTAGGTTTCCATTTCTCAAAAAGTTGTACTTGTGTCAAACCTTCCATGTCGGTGAATCCATATAATGTTGGTAATTTAACATAGTTGCCCTTCCTGAGTATGTTAACAGGAGACTCTGTCAGGAACTCCTCTTCTTGAGTGTCGCGCTCTACACAGGCAGAAAAAATGTAAGTCGAATCCGTTGGAATGGTAACTACGCCTTCAAATAAAATCTCGTATGAAATAGTCTTGAAGAAGTTCTCTAAAGCGTAAAAATCGTCAACATTGGTAAAATTGAGTGACCTTGCATAATTTTTTGCAACAGTGAGAGGATCTGTTTGTACGCTCATAGCAGCTGAAGCAGAACCACTCTCAGGGATAACTTTAGAGAACAGTCCTTTTGTTGATTTTGACAACATTAGCAGATCTACCGATGATGATCCAGCGCTGTATCCGGCTAATGTAACGTCATCTGGATTTCCTCCGAAATTTTCAATATTCTTTTGGACCCAGCGCAATAATGCTACCTGATCTTTAAACCCAGCGTTTCCAGGTATATCTTCTGTTCCCAAGCATAAGAATCCAAGAGGTCCGACACGGTAATTAAATGTGACAACAATTACTTCTTTACTCTTCACTAATTCTTTGTAAGTGGCAAAGTTTCCATATCCCAATATGTAACCCCCGCCATGGACGTACACGATGACTGGAATATTTTTTTTATCTGTGTCCGGCACATATACGTTAGCAATTAAACAATCTTCTGTAGTTATGAAATTACCAGGTTTGAACTGCGTCATGAACGAGAGTTTTTGAGGACATACAATTCCCTTGTCTATAGCTTCAAAAACTCCATGTCGTCGTACTGCAGGCAACGGCGCCTGAAAGATAATTCAGTTTCATGTACTACTTTATAAAATATTTTAAAAACTAGTCTAGTTCAAATGTTATGCGTCTAATACGACGTAGTAAATCGAAAGTAAACGTTAACTTTGAACTGATGTCATTATATAATAAATTCTACCTTTTCTAAATATGACGAACTTGAAAAATAATTTAATAATTCACCTTAAATCTCTGTTTGCCAGCGGGAATTTTAGCATAAGGTATGCTATAGAAAGCATATAAGCCGCCATCAGGATCCTTATATCCCTTAACAGGGCCTTCTTCTGTACCTACAACGCGCGACTCAAGCCCATGGCCGAGAGCCGCGCTAGCAAATAACGCCAAAATTAATATAAGTATACGCATATCTGTGTCTCACCGTCGCGACGTAGTCCAAATGATACTGGACGCCATTAATATATTCTTATATATAGCGCGAGTGTATTACCTCCTAGGTGATTGTATGTTATCTTTGGTTATAAATCCAATTATTTTGACGAATATATTTTATTTTCCTATATTATGTCTTATCAAATTAATTATTACATAAACATTATCTGAGTTCGCTTTGAGCGTATATTGTAGCACTTGTGCACTAGCAGCCCGCGTCGGTTTCTCAAAAATAAAATAAAAAAGGGGAATTTAAAAAAAGTCAACTAATACAATTCTTTGAAATGATGTATTAATGAAAATTCTGCCTTCTAGTTTTATCGAAACAAAGTATAGTGAGGCGAAAATTATTTGAATTGTTTCGATAAAAGATAGTAACGGCCGTGCCGCTTTAATATATATTTTTTGTACTTATTTTAAATTTATAGTAATAAGTACACCAGACTAGACAAAAAATGTAATATTAAGGAGTCTTCATTGCCCGACTTTAACCACGCCTATAACCACGGATAATAAAGGTTTAAGGAAAGGAAAATGATATTTAACATATATTGGATAGTCCCTAACAACAATACTCTAATAATTTATAATTTATTAAAACTACTCGCACTACAAAATTTTCGTCTAGTAACCATGATACAGCAAATAATATAAATTAATTAAGAATAGCACTAAGATAATATAATTTGCTGATTAAATAATCAAGAAGATAATAATCCCCTTATCAGTGAAAAAAATAAAACCAGTTACAACCGACGCGACGTTTAATTACATACAGTAAGTGAACGCCATTGAGCGAATCGAGTGGACTTCGAAATATCCTTTGAAATGAAATGAATGAATGAAAGTATTTTTTATTCTGAATACAGAAAATAACTAACCTAACTAATAATAAATAACCTTCAGAAAGTCTACATGGTGCCTACCACCGGGAACTAACCCGTCGAGAAGAACCGGCATAAGAAACTCGCACGGGTCCTACACTTTTTACCAAAAAAAGGGGGAAAAAATTCATCTTTTAAAATATATAAAATTTACAATTCAGTAACTTAACATAAGTATATATTAAATACATAATTGTAAGTCATATTATAATAGTGTAGAAGAAGCGAGATGTGCCATCATTATCTTATTGTGCAAAAGTGTCAACATTATCGTACAAATACTTTATAACTCGGTTCCTGAAATGCATTGTTCCAACTAATTATAGCAACCCCGTTTTAATAACCTTTGAATACTGATAATAATCAAACGTAAATAATGTCTATAATACCATGATTATTAAACCATATTTTTATATATTGCTTTATTGGTTTCTTATTCAAGTGACGTTGCAACTTTTCAATATTACAAAAAAAATCAGTTCCCAACATCGCTTACACGAACACGGACCAGTTTTTCTATAAATGCATGCGTCACGCAATTCATTGCACATTTCAGTGCGTAAACGATCACATAGGTGCTTATTATAGCAAATTACAAGAGGTTTTATTTTAGGTAGCTTTGTATTTGGAGCGAAAATAAATGTTAATACTTGTTCAGATTTTACAATGATTCGGTTCCATAAAATTATTGTTAAAGTTAAATAATCAAAACATAAAATAATACAAACCTTTTCTTTTTACTTTCGAAATAAGGGTCTACAAATTTTGACAAATATTTTCAAATAGGTAAGTACTATAATTAAATATACTCGTACAAACGTTGACAACAATTGGTTGAATTTTAAGCAATTATTCGGGGTTTAGTAAAAAAATATATATTTAATACTGACCGTATCCTTTTAGTCAGCTGCGTGGAATCTGTTAAAGTTAAAATGACCCTTAACAAGATATATTATTTCAAATCTTACGAGAATATGTAAACCTATAAGTTCGTACATAATATCTATAATATGTCCTATATACATATATAATATCCCTACAAGGCTCAATTTCTTTTTAAGTGGTGATAAAAATATATATGATTAAGTTAGTAATTAGTAGTTAGGGAAAAATAATAAAAAAAATAAACATCCAACAATTTACAAATAAATCAAGTTTTTATTTCAGTTCCATATATGGTACACTGAGCCTTAACTTAACTTTTTGGTAATTAGCTAGAACAATCGTTTTGGGAACATTCCTGGTTTGAATAATTTAAATTCAGCTTATAATTTTAAACAATATAAAATTTTTTAATTTTCTGTTAAAATACCTATCGATTATCGATCGAAAATTCCTAAAACAATTATTCCACTCGACATTTCTCGCATGACTGGAAGTTTTTTCTTTGCAACCGAGATATTTGCATGGCTGTTTTTTTTTTCACCCCAAACAGTAAAATGTTCAAATCCATAGATAGCGTCTGATATCACGAGGAGGCAGGACTGTTATATTAGGCTTCTTTCTTTTATCAATTTCATCAAATAAACTAGGTCTACCTCTCTTTTCGTTTATAGATGGCCCAAACATGCATAAACTTTTTCCTCCTTCAAATTTAATGTCCTTCTGTTTCATTGGCCTTAGTGTTTGCTGCTGCTGTTTGAATGGCCTTAGTGTATGCTGCTGCTGTACAATATGCTCAAGTAACTCGTCATCAAAAAACCACAAAAAATGTTGAAGGGGAGTTTCTAAGTCTATAATAGGTGACTAAGTTTATGTTTCCAGTAAATGGAAAATGAGGTGATTGAAAAGATGTTTTCTTGCAAATAAACCTTCTTTTTTACCTTTTGGTGACAGTCACAGAATCAGGGATTCTAGGTCTACGTCTAGATGTTCGAGATTGTCTTATAGTACCTGAATTCTTTCCAGATGTACTAGGGTCTGAGGGTACTGAGGGTCTTCTGTCTGACGATTATAAATATTCATATCAATCTCATTAGCGAGAGATAAATACTGATGTTTCAGTGGCGATGAAAAAGCTAAGTGATTCAGAAAAAAATTGAATAGACTGAATTCTTTCTATGTCTTCATCGCTTTCAGCTTCAAAAAAATCTTTATCTTCACTCCCAGAAGTTATATTCAAGAAACATTCAATTGCTTCATCACCCAATATTTTTCGCGACATAATTTGCAATAAAATCAAAGTATTCATAAGATAATTTGCCGTAAGTACGTACTTGTAAAATAAGCGTCAAAGCTCAGCGTACCGTAAGTGGAACAATAATAAACTTTGATTTATGAAAATTTTTACGGGAAAAATATAAAAACGAAACTTACCTCTGCAAAGTATACACTTCGTTTCAACACACACTATTTTTTCCCAACTCACAACTATTCTGTAAGTATTTTTATATATTTTTTAATCCACCCGAACGACGAAAGTAACACTTTGTTTCAAATTTCCCACTAAATTTACAATAACAACAACAGTCACGACATCTACCCGTAATGAGTTATTTGACTACGTTGCTACGTATCGGAAGCGACTATTGACATGACAAAAGATGGCGCTATTAATAAATTGTAGCTATAGGAACGATAGAAATCGATGTTCCACATATGGTACTGGGTGCCTTGTAGGGATATATCAAGAAGCTTGTGTAGATCTATTATAATACAATCTGTTTGGATGAATAGTAACAGAATAACTTGTGTCATCGGAAAATAATACATGTTGATATATGACCTCCGACGCGTTCGCGTGGGATCGCACTGTAGCCAGTTCAGTAGCTCGTATATAGACTAGCTAATATAAAATTGTATGATAGCTTATACTTAGTACCTAGGCATAACTTGTCATAGTCTGATGGTCTAGAAAATATCTTGCTATTGTGCACCGCTAATCAAAATGTCTTATAGCTTGCAAATTCGTATGTAAATAAAATTTTAAATAAATATATTGTTATTTTGTAGTTGAAGACTTTTTTAAACATATTGCTAGTGCAATATTTGCTTCTTTCAATAAATTTTCTCTTTTGAACGACTAATATGCCATATTCCGCAATTATTTTACTTATGACATTGTGTAAGATAATGTAATCAGATAATAATTTATTTATTATTTAAATTAAACATTCATATTCTCAAATATATAACAGTATAATTATTACATTAGTAACAAAAGTAGCAGCAAAATCTAATCTGAAGTTAATATTTTTACATGTTTATTTTACATGTAAAGAGATTGATAAAATTACCGAGGCGGTTATAAGAATATATGGTGGCGTCCAGTATCATTTGGGCGGCGACCGCGAGACACAGATATGCGTATATTTTTATTAACTTTGGCGTTATCTGCTAGCGCGGCGTTCGGCCATGGGCTTGAGTCGCGCGTTGTAGATACAGAAGAAGGCCCTGTTAAGGGATATAAGGATCCTGATGGCGGCTTATATGCTTTCTATAACATACCGTATGCTAAAGCACCCACTGTCAAGCAGAGGTTCAAGGTGAATAATTATTTTTAATTTAGAAAAAGCTATATAGATATAATACTTACAAAATAATCTGCTTACACTTAACATTTAATTAATAACTTAAGTGAATTGTACATACACATACAGTTCACTTAAGAAAATAGTTATTTGTTTGTTTCTTTTTAACATATCATTGTAAATTAATAGAGAAAACTAAATAATGTTTCAGGCGCCGTTGCCTGCAGAACGACGTCATGGTGTTTTTGAAGCTAGGGATAAGGGAATAGTATGTCCACAGAAACTTTCTTATATGACGCAGTTCAAGTTTGGTGGTTTAATAGCCACAGAAGATTGTTTAATGGCTAACATTTTTGTACCCGAGACAGATAAAATTAATATTCCAGTCATCGTGTACGTCCATGGCGGTGGTTATATATTGGGATATGGAAATATTGTAACCTATAAGCAATTAGCAAAGAGTAAGGAAATTATCGTTGTTACATTTAATTACCATCTCGGACCTCATGGATTTTTATGCTTGGGAACTGAAGACATACCTGGAAATGCTGGAATGAAAGATCAGGTAGCACTATTGCGCTGGGTCCAGAGTAATATTAAGAATTTCGCAGGAAATCCAGATGACGTTACACTCGCTGGTGGTAGCGCTGGCTCAGCATCAGTAGATCTGCTTATGCTTTCTAAAACGACAAAAGGATTGTTCTCTAAAATAATCGCAGAGAGTGGTTCTGCCTTGGCTGCTATGAGCGTACAAACAGATCCGATTGCTGTGGCTAAAAAATATGCCAGGTCACTTAATTATACCAACGTAAACGATTTTTACGGTTTAGAAAAATTTTACAAAACCATCTCATATGAGATTCTATTGGAAGGCGTTGTTATGGCCCCTACTGATTCGACGTTCATTTTTTCTCCTTGTGTAGAGCGTGATACCCAAGAAGAGGAGTTTTTGACAGAGTCTCCTGTAAACATTCTTAGGAATGGTAACTACGTAAAATTACCAACATTGTGTGGATTCGCCGACATGGAAGGTTTAATACGAGTAAATCTATTTGAAGAATGGAAACATAAAATGAATGAGAATTTTATGGATTTCTTACCACCCGATCTTCAATTTACTAATGACGAAGAAAGGGATGGACTTCTGAATAAAATAAGAAAGTTTTATTTTGGAGACGATCTCACGGTAACAAATGAAAAGATTTTAAATTATATAGATTTCTTTTCTGATTTGTTTTTCACATATAGTACATTGAGATCAGTGAAACTGCGAACGAGTGTTGGTGATGTAAATAACATATATCTGTACGAATTTACTTACGTACCCGATGAAACACCTATTCCTTACACGGAAAAACGCGGAGCTAACCATGGTGCTCAAACATTTCTTGTCGCTGACGGTTATTTTCCTAATTTTGATGAAAGCAATCTTCCTCAAGAGGTAAAGGAAATGAAAAAACTACTAAGAGAGTTGTGGTTTAACTTTATTCTAACTGGGTAAGAATAGCAATTCAGTTTTAAGTAAAGTCGAAAATATTATTCTAGTTTAGAAAAATATATAGTTCTTAAATTGTGTTTTAGGAAGCCTGTACCTGAAGGTTCACACTTACCAATATGGCCGCCTGCGAGCGAGGGCTGGACTCCGCACATGACAATTGATAAAACTTTGAAACTCGGAGAATCTTTACTGAAGGAGCGAGTTCAGTTTTGGGACGAAATATACAACAAACACTATCGTCATCCTTCTCCCCCGCCTACTCCACCCACACAGCGTATTGAATTGTAACTATAAGTAATACTTATTATTTATATTGAAATTTGTAGTAGTATATTTACTTTAGCAAAAGGTAAATAATGACAATATAAATAAGTGCAGAAAAATAAGAGCAGGTGCTAAAGGAAATTGCGTCGCGTTTTATTTTGTCACACTGCTATTAGCAATGCTATGTAATTGATAAGCATATGCATACAATACAAACTAAAAACTTAATTTAAGTAAGAGAAAAATAAATATTTTAAAGTCTTAGAAGCATTTTTAAACAAATCTTTACGATTCACAGTTAATTATGTCATAAAATTAATGTATTCTTCATAGTTAATGTATCAGTTTGAAGGAGATACAATATCTTGTTAAATATTTTAAAACATATCCTTTACATTTTAAAAATATATCCGTATAGATGTATCAAGATCACACACGTCTTCTCGCATTGCGGAAAACAAATCGTCAATTACAATAACAACATAAAAAAATATAGGAGTATCGTGCACGCTTCCCTTCAATCCTTGCTTTGCTATACAATATACTTCAAACCTAACTACACTCAGGGCTCAGCCGCTCTTGTGCCTATAAATGCAGGATATTACTCCGTCTTCTACAAAAATGTCCTGCAGAATTCGTACTTAATTGTAACGTTCACTTTTATTTTATGAAACGAACGTCGATTCTAATCTAAAATCGTCGAAATAAAAGTTTTAATCTACGTAACCGATTTTGCGAACGATTTTACGTAACGAATAGGAAAGTTTATGTGTATTTTATATGTGTAAGTAAATGCAGCTAAAATCGCGGGGCCCAGCGTACATAAGAACTATTTGTACCAGATTTTTTCAGCCAGATTAAGTCATGATTGTATATTAACTATTAAGAAACAGACACAGACACTATACATTTACACTCAAAGTACCAAATTAAGTCAATATTTAGTAGTTTCTGTTCTCTAGGCAGTGCTACAGGATATCTGCCACCTCCCCACATACTAAATCCCTACTAAATTGGTCCAGCCGTTTTTGCGTGAAAGAATAACAAAGATACATTCATACATACATTCACACAAACTGACTTTTATAATACTTAGTAGTAGGATAAGGGCAGACAATTGAGCATGAGGTTTGGCTGCTGGTAAGCGTGCCTCACAAATGTTTTTTCGACCTCTAAGAAAGGAAACGAAACGATTAGTAACAGTGGGTAACATACGATAAGATAATAAATCGCACAGTGCTAGATCGCCAAGTATTCAGGTGACGAAGATCTTATTTGGTTCTATTTCGAGAGGTGCGATGGTGGAATTGCGTAGCAGGAATCAGCTCATGCAACTCCACTCTCCAAAATACAGACGATAGAAGACGCAGAGTGATGCGATGTGTCTGCGCAGCGCCAAAGAGTCTAACCGATCAGTAAAATAATATGGTCGTTGATAATTCAATGCCTTGCGTTGTACGCGGTCAAGTAGAAGGAGCTGATACTGCGGTGCTCCAGCCCAGAGATGAAAACATTACTCGAAGCTAGAGTAAGTGAACAGGCCTGAACACCCAACTTCTGTGAGGCTAGTTTTGCCCATTCCTCTAAATGACCGCGAAACTGTATGTCATTGAGATATCGACGCCAAGTATTTTGATGCAAGGCGTAGCGCTGAAAACGTAAATAATGTACTTTGTGTAATAATGTTCATACGAGCTCTAGTGTCTTAACGTAAACAGGAAAATATTTCTTAAATTAGTAAGCCTAACATAGTTATAATTTTGTTGTATATAATCAACTAAAATAAATATTATGCAGAAGTAAATGTAAACTCAAATATGGATATCGTATAATAATATAGGCTATTAATATTAACAAGATTACAAATCACTAAATGAAAACAAATCACGTCCTCTTTATGATGGATGTAGTGAGTGAAGGAATGATAATACACACCTTTATTCTATTGTCATGAAGCATTCGCCGCTGAGGCAACATAAGCAAAATTCGGCAAATACAATTTATTTCAAACTATACAACGACTAAGCATATAAATTGAATTCTGAATACACCACCACCATTAAAGCAAGAATTTTGGACACAAAATTCAAACTCAAAATATACATAGACAATATAGAAGTATATGGAAGATATAATTTCATTTGACCAAGCATTTACAACATAATAATAATTTATTTTTTCATAATAAGATGATTTACAAAAAAAAATACCCAGGCTTTCAAGATAGCTAAGACTATTTTTCAGGAGCGTGTTACATCCAAATCATGACACATACAGCACCGACATAATCGATAAGATATTTACAATAGCTATAAGAAAAAATTTAAAAATTCATCTTAAATCAGTTACAAAATGTATTAATACAATAAATAAAGAAGAATAAAGTATAGATATATGTATAAATATGTACGAATGAAAACAATACTAATAAAAAAGGAAAAAAAATAATATTTATAATTCGGTATGTTTTTGCGGCGGCATTGGCGGTGGCGAGGGGTGGCGATAATATCTATCATGGAGTTCGTCCCAAAACTGGGCTCTCTCTTTAAGCAGCGAGCCAGCAAGCTTAAAAGTTTTGTCAATAATCATGTGCGGAGACCAGGCTTCGCTGACCGGAGGCCATGCTGGCAAAGTTGAATCATCAGGAACAGGTTTTCTGAAATCATATATAATGTAAAAGCTAGTTAAGGTAAAATGAAAATATTTAGTTTAATATTAATAGGCGCATACCATTCGAACGAATTGACCATTTATTTGTAGAATGATGTTTTTTACATTGAAACAAAATCAAGTACTACATACATAATTTTAAAGAATACAGTAGTATGTGACTGTATTTTTTATACGTACCCAGTTTTTACAAAATTGAACCAAATGTCCTTCATTATGTTTTTCATTGCTTTATAGTCTTGTGGTAATTCGTCATCGTTCCAGTAGGTTAGGTTTCCATCAGCGATACAAAATATCTGGGCACAGTGTGTAGCTCCACGTATGTTTGTGTGCGAAATTATCGGGTCATTTTCGTGTACAAAAGCGTATTCATATAGATATACACTATCGTGACCAGCCTCTAGGTGCAGTTTAATTGATCTCAATTTACCGTACGCTATTACTTCATCCGAAAAGTAATCTATATAATTCAATATTTGTTTTTCATTAACAGGTTCGTCGCCAAAATAAAACTTTTTAATTTGATTTGCTACTTGCCTTTTTTCATCATTATTTTTAAAATGAAGATTATGTGGTATAAATGGGGAAAAATCATTGTTCATTTTGTCTTTCCATTCCGTAAAGTGTTGTTCCCTGATCAAGCCTTCCATTTTGGCAAATCCATACAGCATTGGTATCTTTTTATAATTACCACTCTTCAGTATATTTACGGGAGAGTCAGTAAGGAACTCCTCTCCTTCTGTGTCACGTTCAACGCAAGGGCTAAACATGAACGTGGCATCTAGTGAATGTAAGTCCTGTTGTGACATCAATAGTTCGTGAGATATAGTTTTGTAAAATT
>JADANM010001206.1:0-14312 GCA_026213755.1 Eurema hecabe | reverse complement strand
CACATTTTTGTTTCTAAGATTAATAGTTTTTTAATTATTAAGATACGATGATATAGACTATATAGTACTCGTCACGAATATTTAGCGCTGAACGAAACCGCGCAGAAGTCAAAAATAAGCTATCGAGGGGAAGGCGCGGCGCGCGGGGCGCGTGATCGTCGGGTGCGCGAGCGTAGATTGGTTGTCCCAGTCGTGGTGTCTTTTTCGCACTAATACGTCAATTACGAGCGCGATTCCACCGATGCGCAGCTATTCTCGTCAATCGCTAAACATAAGTGACGCGTACTATACGCGTATGTTCCGGCGCGATTTTAAAGACGTTTCACGTCAAAATAATGAATGATTTTTTTAAGTATGATCCATTTGATTATGATAATTTCTCGAAAATTGTGTATGATTATTCCAAAGGAATTCATTGTAAATATTTCTATTTGGTAAACTTAGTATAAAAGCTTACAATTTCTAAAAGAAAAAACGGTATTGAATAGATAGGCATTTACCTTATTATTTTTTAATTGAAGAGTACTTTTAATAGACGATTATTATTATCATAGTGAATGAAATATACGAATACTTAAAGATTTTATACTGTATGTAGCCAATTTTGTGATGTTAGTCAATTTGTATGTAGATTAATTTAGCAATTAGTGTGTATTTATTTAATTATAAAAAATATATAATTGAATAGTCTTCTGCTTGTTTTATTTCGAACGCGTTTTTGTTACATTGAAATAATTAAATCTTAAGTTAATTACTAACCTAAAAGGTGATATTTTTACCAATTTAAAGATTCTTATTTTTTATTTATTTATTTATTATTCTCAAAATCGGTGGGTTTTCATTGAGGAAAATTTTACATTAACTATAAACAAAATCTAGGTTATATATTTATTTAAAGGACATACTAAGTATAAGGTACTAGTATTTTATTAAATAAAATTTAAAAAATATGTCAAGAATCCTTTAGTTAAATATTTAATCGAACGCTTGTCTTGGGGGTAGCACAACTGCTTTTCGCGCGAAGGGTCGTGGGTTCGATTCCCACCGGAAAAATATATTTGTAATTTACATTTGTATTTTTCTATTGTAAGTATGTGTGTACAAAGAAAAGTATGTATATGTTTAGCGTTATCTATGTAGTTGTCATAACACAAGTCCTGCTTGCGAGTAGATGGCGCTGTGTATAAATGTCCTGAAATATTGATTTATTATTTTATATACTATTTATCCGTGTTTTATAAAAACATAGATTTACGTCTTATAAATATATTTTTGTTATATATATCGCAGAAGGTGTCGTCGTAGTAGTTGTAGTGATGCCGAGGTAGTGATTGTTTGCTTCATGATGGCTCTTTCTTAGGTTCTTAATAAGGAAAACTTCAGAGTATCAGAATAACGGCTTATAATGTGTTCAACTATAAATTATTTAATATCACAATTTTTACAATGCTGACGTTTTTATAGCAACTGACAAATGCCACACAATTCTTTTTAAGTTTGAATTTAAACATTGTAATAAACCAAGGAGGTTCGACCAATTAACTAATATTGAAATAGTTTTCACTATCTTGATTATTCTTTTCGTCCATCTGCTCTGATATATATATTAAATACATATATAGATATGGAATTAGATTCAAAAATTACCCGAAAATTCGATAGGCGTTCCGGAGCTAGCAACATTACGCTTTACGCAGTTGGCTTGGTGCGGGTGGTGAAGTGTCTTTAGACTCAGTAATGCCAAAGTAAATAGCACTGAATGCGGCTTCTAGGTTTTCTGTATTCTTTGTATTTAGTTTATAACACTTTTCGATCCTCGTTGTTGTATTCGTGAAAACACACAGGAGGTGTTGTGTTTTTGAATCTTAATTTTTAAAATAAAGTGCTAAGAGTGTCCATAAGTGTTATAGGAATTTTTGAAATTTGTTATTTTTAAAGCTAGCAATGATATTGTTTGAATGCATTAACTTTAAGGGTGAAGCCAAACGAGCGAAATTTTATGAGTTGTCGCGTAATATCTGCTGCATTTGGTTCATACAAAAATGCAGGCAGACAACGTATTTTGCGTCGTCGTGTGGTACAAGCTGTATTTTTGTATGAACCAAATGCAGCAGATATTACGCGACCGAAATTTCGCGACTCACAACTCATAAAATTACACTCGTTTGGTTTTCCCCTAATACCAACGTATTTATTTTGATTGGTGCTTATCTGTATACATATAATATAAAAATGAATCGCAAAATGTGTTGGTAAGCGCATAACTCCATAACAGCTGAACCGATTTACATAAATATTTTTTAAGAATATTCCTGGATGTACAAGGATGGTTTTAAGGCAAAGAAAAAATTAGTACAGCGTGTTCGAAGTCGCGTTGGGTCGGCTACTAAGAAATAAATTTCAAATGCTTATAACGTATGTTTAAAATTTTTAACACAGTTATGTATGGTGAGTTTTTTAATTTATACTTTAAAAATATTAATTATTAATAGCGCGTTCGATGACTTTTCTGTTACATAAGTTTATATTTTAAATATCTTCCTCCTAATTTCTCATAACAATGTAGATAATATGTTTTAAGAGCATAATTGTGAAAACACTAAAACATCCTAATGAGGACGTTTTACCTTGAGGTGATTGGTCTTATGACTATTTACTGTCTCTTTTTTCTTGACAGTTTTATCATTTATCTATTATCTATCGTTTTGACTTGTAGTATAGTTCATGATCGAAGGATCTTAGAAGGTCGTTAAATTTAATCTTTTATATACAATAATAACTACGCTTTAAAAAAAGAAAAAAAAAACAAAAAACAAAAAAAATATATATAAAAAAAAGAAACAACAAAAAATATGTATATAAAAAAAAACAAGATATATAAGAAAACAAAACAAAAAGCATTCGAATAAATTAAAGCTTAAAAAAAAAAATAACTACGCTTACTATTAACCAAATAAAATTGTCCTTCTTCAGTATTGTACTAAATTCAAATAATTGAACAGTTAACCTTTCATAATTGAAAGGCTACGCACACCAGGGTTTTTAATATTGGTATGCCAGTTCCATAGATTGAAACATGTATATAAACAAACTTATTAATGGATGCGTTCAAATAATTTGGTTTTTTCCTCTATATAGGCGCGTATTTTGACGCTATCACCTAAAACTATATATTTCGTTGACCTAGAACTCGGAAAATTGAACGTAGAATAAAATTCTTCTTGCTTCGCACACATATATTATATACTAGCTGTGCCAGCGACTTCGCCCGCGTAGGAAAGTGACTTTGGGTAGCATGTTTTAAAATACCTAACCCGCGCCAACAAACTTTCAGCAAGTTCAACGTGATTCTTTAAATTCCCATAACTTTTTTATTCATCAACCGATTGACATGAAACTAAATGTTAAGTGAAGCTTACCACAATATATCATTGAAAACCCCATCTAGATAGGATAAGCCGTTTCTGAGATTAGCGTGCACAAACAAACAGACAAACAGACAAAAATTCCAAAAATCATTGTTTTGGGTTCTATTGCGTTAATAAAGACCTCCTATAATATTTTTTCTCATATATCTTCCATGTACAGACAGCGACTCGTTTCGTTTTTATTAAATGTATAGATTGATCATATATAAAATAGTTAGTAGTTCCCGTCCCCGGTGATATACCGGGATGTAAGCTATCCTACCTCTCCAGTTGCATCGAACTGCACATGATGTGCGAATTTTATTATAATCGGTTAAGTGGTTTTGGAGTCCATTGAGGACGAACATTGTGACACGAGATTTATATAATATATTAAGATTAGTAGGATCGATTTCAATTCTCTTTTACTTGTCTGGGTACATGGCATCATAGTGACAGTTGTAAAAACCATTGAGCGAATGACGTAAGATCCTTTGTCTGTCGTCGCTCATAGTTCATACTGATAGGTCCTTTCAGTCATTCCGTTGCCTGTTTTTAACCCATTTGTTTAATAACCCCAAAATAATCATTTAACTTCACGTAAAATCTGATGGATCATTTTAGGGTTTCGTAGCCAAATAGCAATTAACGGAACCCTTATAGATTCGTCATGTCCATCTATCCGTCCTTATGTCACAGCCATTTTTTTCGAGACTAAAATAGCTATACTGTTGAAGCTTGGTAGGTAGGTAGATGTATTACTTGAATTGACAACAAAAAAAAAATAATAAAAAATATTGGGGGCTCCCATACTTAGAACTGAAATTCAAAATTTTTTTTCATCAAACTCATACGTGTGGGATATCCATAAATAGGTCTTCAAAAATGATATCGAGGTTTTTAAAACAATTTTTTTTAAACCGAATAGTTTGCGTGACAGACGCTTCCAAAGGGTAAAAAGTTGGTCCCCCCACTTTAAAATGAAAAATCTAAGAAAACATTTGATGCACATTACTATAAAAACTACCAACGAAAATGGTGGTGAACGAGATTTTGTAATATTTTTATAACGAGGACGTTAGCAGCAAAATGCCATAAATACGATTGATACAACTCTAAAAATACAATTTTTAATGACTGCCCTGATATCTATAGCCCTGGTATAAGTAGCGTCACGAATCTTTAGCGCTGAACGAAACCCGCGCATCGTCGAGTGCGCGAGCAGTGATTGGTTCCCAATAGTGTTGTCTTTCTCGCACCAATACATCAATTACGAGCGCGATTCTACCGATGCGCAGCTATTCTCGTCCAGCGCTAAACATCCGTGCCGCGACCTATAGCTTTAACATATTAACGTAATGCGCAGACAGAAAAAAATCTTTCGTATTTTCTCTATGAATAAGTAGCAAATGTTATCAAAACCATGTAAAGATAAACAAATATTATGTACTTCTAAGATTCGTGCAAATATTACTCGTTTTAAATAGATTTTAAACAAACAATAATAAAAATATTCTTTGCCCTTGCGTATATTCAGATAAATTCACAATTACTACAGTTTGAACAAGCAAAGATTGATAAGGCTAAAATTGGGCATTTATTGTAATAGGATATTTCATGGGGAACGAAATAATAATAAATGGTTACCTTACAAGATGACTTCTTGGCGCAGTGGTAATATCTGCCTTCTACGCCAATTGTTGTGGGTTCCATCCCCGCACCGGACGGAAAATGTGGTCGTCAAATAAAACAATTTATCTCTTGTCTACAATCCTACAAAGGCTTAAAAATTTCCTAGGAAATTTATAGAATTGATGTTCTTGTTATCTTCCGGTGACATATCTAAGTATATTTTGATAAAGCAAAGATACAGGTAATTTATTTTTTCTAAGACGTGCTCATTGTTTATCTTTATACACTATCTTCATTCCTATTATCCTTCTATTTCAGTCAAAATGTATCTTAAATAAAAGCAATTCATTCAATCAATCAATCGTTTGTTTCAGTAACGGCCCATTGGTGATCTTCCAAATGTACCTAATATTAATACGTCGACTGTGATACATAGTGCAATTATTAGTGTGTAGTTATGGATCCGGGATACTTCAATACGGAGCGGGAACAGAATCCCAGGGAACGAGCCAATTTGTTGCAGAAGATATGCTTTTGGTGAGTAGTAGTACTGACAGTATTACTAAGCACAGAATAATAATCTATATATATATATATATATATGAAAGTCGTGTTATAACTCGATAACGGCTCAACTGATTTGGCTGAAAATTGGTGGGGATGTAGTTTAGAACCAGGAGAAGGACATAGGATACTTTTTATCCAGTTTCCAGGTGAATAATTTTTTTTATGATAGTCAACGCGGGCGGAGTCGCGGGCAACAGCTAGTAATGAATAAAATAAACATGTCACACACATACATGCACATATCCAAACATACGCACACACACACACACACTTATAACTATACTAATTAATATGTAATTTTCAAACAAAATATCTCTACGGCAGGTACACACGGCCGTTGTTCGAGAAAGGCAGGAAGGGACTACTCAATATATCAGATTTATACAGGTTAGTTGAAATGAAGGAACTATCAGTCTCTTGCCGGTTCTTCTATGTAGAAACTGGCTTCCGAACCGATGGTAAATGTTTTGTAATAATGATGATTCAAAAGTGTTACTATATTATAGTAGCCTAGTGGAATAAATAAATAAACTTTTGACTGAACCGGAAAGAAAATTAAAATAAGGGTTTCTTATCAAACATAAGGAACCCTAAGTGCCGCGAATCAGACTCGCAATTGGCTGTTTCGTTTCATAAAAATGTGTGTTTTGATATCCATGCGATTTAATTGTCAGATGTACTCCAGGCCACCGGGCAGCACCTCGAGGTGACATCATGAGCGAAAAATGGAAGGAAGAAATTCTTAAGCAAGGTCAGTTAATGAGGCGAATTGCACCCAGAAAAATATCTGGGAGAGAAATATCTGGGAGCAGCTTGTTCCTTTTAGCTTCCCGCATGAAGTCATTCAGCTCATTGAGTGATTCACGGACTTCATAGGTATTAAGCCTTCCTCCAAGGAAAGAACAAGTTGGGGTAGTGGAGTGTGGCATCCTCGACCAATCCAAGCCAATTCACTCTGAAACCATGGCTCTATGACTATCATTTGCATTAAAATTTCCACTATGGCAAAGTGGAATTCTTTATTACTCAAAAATTATAAAAGGAGAATATATCATTTAAATTTCCGCTCATCTACATCATAGAAGAATACCGTAAGACATAATACTGTGAAAATAACTGAAGTAGACCATTTTCGCTGTATCTACCTCGGTAAGACGCCTGATTTTTCGTGCCGCATATGCAGCTGAACTTTATATGAGTAATATAGATAGATAATATGAGCAGCCATTTATAAATAATAAATAAATGTTTCTTTCTTCTTTTTCCTAATTTAAATGCAATGTATTAATAATATTTTTTCTTGTTTCAGATAAAACCAATAAGCCCTCACTTCTACGATGTATAATGAAGGTTCACGGATTGAAGTTTATGATGACTATAATTATTTTTGCTATAGTTGACTGTTCGCTTAAGTAAGTAATCGAAAGAAAACCTTGTATCCCTACTAATATTAGTAGATAGGGTAAATTCCTAATGTGTCTCTTGCGCTATTACGCCTTAACTGCTGAACTGATTTTAATGAAATTTAGCAGAGATGACCGTAAGCTAATTTTAGTTATACTTACTGATATTATCTATATAATTTCTTTAGCTATCTAAAGAGTTTGTTTGAACGCCTCAATCTCGGAAACTACTTGTTTAATGAACTTCTTATTGTGTTATTGAAGATATAGTCTGTATATTGAAGAAGTTTGTATATTGAAGAAATAAATCATAAGTGAAAAAACTATTCGCATTATCTTATTTTCAGGTTATCGATACCAGTGTGCCTTGAAGGTCTGATAAATTATTTTTCACCGACCCACTCGCGTACAAATATATCAGAGGCTTATTTGTATGCTTTAGGTATTGCTGGGTAAGTTTATCTATTCATCCATATTCACATATATATATATATATATATATATATATATATATATATATATATATATAAAAGTCGTGTTAGTTAGTCACTTATAACTCAAGAACGGCTGAACCGATTTAGCTGAAAATTGGCAGGGAAGTAGTTTAGAACCAGGAGAAGGATATAGGATACTTTTTACCCAGTTTCCAGGGGAATATTTTTTTATAAACGCGAACGGAGTCGCGGGCAACAGCTAGTTTATAATAAAATAATAATGCTTAAAACGTAACAACTAATGTAACTTACTTTGAACTTGAATGCAGTGTGGCCTTTACTTTTTTAACCGATTTAAAATAAAGAGGTAACTCAATTCGACCGTATGGGTTTTTTTGTTTAATGTTTGTACGCCGATAACGTCGTTAATGAACCGTTTTTGATGATTCTTTTTTTGTTGGAAATAAGATGTCTCCGAGGTGGTCCCTTTTCAAGGATATGAGGGTCTAATGATAGGAAACCAGAGAAATCGAGGGTAACTTTGGTGTGGCCGACTACTGCGTTTATAAGTTCTTCAATAAGTATCTTATGTAAACACTTTGATTTTAATAGTCTGGAGTAGGTCTGATGATGCTGTCAAGGTTCAGTCGAGGGAAATCCTCAACTATTTACAGTAGCTACCCTTTGTTTGAGCTTAATTATTTTGTATTGAGAAAATTCCTCAGCGAATTACAGCATTTAACAAAGGACAACCACTTTCCGAATCAAGTAACCGGCGTTTCTTCATTCGAGAAGCATCATTGATCGATCCATCACTTAAAATCGTAAAATAAAATAATTTTTAACAAAAAATAAACCGACTTCAAACTAAAAAACAAAAAATAAATTTGCTTCCCACAAAGTAATACGCATTTTCATTTAGTATATTGAAATGATTTAATAGTTATTTTATAAGTAATTTAGAAATCGGTGACAAGTAAAACAATAACTGTTAGTTTGGTTAAATCGATACTGTACAGATTGTTGAAGCATTCACTTGGTACCGTCTTCTAAATTATGGCCGCCTATAACACATGTTGTATCCAATGAAATGGTAATTTTGTATATTATTGACGACCGCTTGGCGCAGTAGGTAATACACCTGCCTTCTGCGCGAAGGGTCGTGGGTTCGATTCCCACACCGGAAAAATATATTTGTAATTTACATTTGTATTTTTCAGGGGTCTGGGTGTTGCTATGTATTGTATGTATGTATTTACAAAAGAAAAGTAATGTATATGTAATTTATTCCGTTATCTAGTTACCATAACACAAGCTTCGGCTTAGCTTGGAACTAGATGGCGCTGTGTATAAATATCCTGAAAATATTTTATTTATTTATTTATTTATATTGTAACAGAGTGAATGAATAAAATATTGAGTTACAAGAGTCTAAGGTGAAGATGTTTAAGGTTTTCTTTAAGATTTTAATTTTCTATTTTCAGTCTCATGGCAATAAACGCAACCATGGCTCAACCGATATTGCTTTATCTATTGGATATGAGCTTGAAGATTCGGGTCGCCTGCTGCTCCATGATATATAGAAAGGTTAGTTTATTATGTTTAGTTTATCCGGGGGTAGGTCTCTTTCGCAGGAAACCGACTGGGTGGGTACCCCCACAGTGCCAGACATTCTACCGCCTGAACAGTGATGTGAAAATGTCACTGTGCTCCGGTCTGAAGGGCACTGTAGCCAGCGAAATTACTGGGCTAATGAGTCTTAACATCTGATGACTCAAAGTGGGGAGCGTCGGTGTAGTGCACCCCTGCCCGGAGTTGGGCTTTATAGCAAAGTTCCGGGTAGCACTGCATTGGCTATGGGCTGGCGTTACTCTTACCATCAGGAGTGCGTCCAGATCGTCTCCCCTCTTCATAGTATAAAAAAAAATCCGGTCTGAAGAGATTAGTAGGCTGATGAGTCTTAACATCTTATGACTCGTAAGTGGGGAGCGTCAGTGTAGTGAACCTCTGCCCGGAGTTTGGCTCAGAGCAAAGTTCCGGGTAGCAATGCATTGGTTATGGGCTAGCGTTTCTCTTTCCATCAGGAGTGCGTCCAGCTCGTCTCACCACTTCGTAGTATAAAAAATAATAATATCCTAACTGGCAATGCCGCGCGGTTTTTAATTGTAATTAAAATAAAACAACATAGTCAACATAGTCAAGTAGCACACTTGAAACAAATACCTTGTACCTAAACATGGAACTTTTTTTCATTTTCTTTATTAGTTTTTATTTTATTCTTCTAAATATCTCCTGAAATAAACTTTATTGATAAAGTTAGGCTTAAAGTTTGGCGAGGTTTTGAATGTTAACTTGTACTGTATGTTTCTTTTGTTAATAAATGAAAAAAAAAAATAGTTTCAGTTCATAGATTTATTTGTAACACATTATTCACCCAATGAAGAATTTTTTATCTGTTTCCGTAGTCATTTCTTTATGTATATATAATTTCTTTATGTTTAGTCAGGGTGTTATCGCCTTAAATTCTGTTATCTCGTTGCCATAACGCAAACTCTGCTTAGCGTGGGACTAGATGCCACAGTGTAAGTGTCCAAGTATTATTGACATTCGCACAAACTTTCGCATTTAATTATATTTTTAAAGGAGGTATTTCTACAAACTGATAGATATAATAGTCGTCACATGTTCTTTCAAACAAAATAAGAATCTTTAAAATAGGTTCACCTACTTGAAACTTCTAAAGTAACAATTTAACAAACACACAAGAAAGAAAATGTCTTAATTAGGAAACTAGACGTCCACAGATACTAAAACCATCCTTATACCAGCTTATCGTCTCTTTTTAAGCTTCTCCGATTAGACCTGACAGCAGGAGGCAAGGCCTGCGAGGGTCTGGCTGGCCACGTCCTCAACCTGCTCACGACGGACGCTCAACGCTTCGACATGGCCAGCCTGTTCATGGTGGACCTGGTGCGTACTCCTATGGAGAGTATGCTGATAGTCTACCTCATGTACCGGCAGATTGGAGTAGCCTCTACAATAGGAGTGGCTTTTCTGCTTATGTTCATTCCGCTGCAAGGTACAGCCGATCACAGAAGTACATAAACACAGCCTGTTTAAAATACACATTGTAATATTTTGAAATGTATGTTTACCAAAATATTTTATTGATTAAATGGCTGTTTCCTGTGTTCTGAAAAAGCATAATTATGTTGTTATTTTGATCTCCGATCATGATATTTTTGTTTGATAAGTTTTCGAACTGATAGTATAAAGTTGAATAAAGATATATTGGACTTAGACGTTTAACATAAATATTTACTCCAGGCTACCTCAGCAAAATATCAAGCTGTCTCCGGGAACAGACCGCCGTACAGACAGACAACAGGATCCGCTTGATGAACGAGGCAATTCAGAGCATTGAAGCTATCAAGATGAACGCATGGGAGGAGGTATTCGCTAGCATCATAGCCCAGGCCAGGAAGTGAGTATAGATTACCTAATAAATAAATTAAAACTCTCTCTTAGGGCAGAGGATACCGTCCTATAGACAGTACAAATTCTTAAGAGCGTTAAGGATATTATGAATAATCATAAGTTAAAATCATTGGTTTTTATTATAAACTAACGTTACCGCTTGCACGACAATGAGGTTTGGGGCATTATTACCGGTAGCATAAAGAACTACAACCACTTATTTATTTATTTATTTAATTATTATTTGTTACAATGTAGATATTACAATTAAACAATCTTAAAAACTATTGGAAATGTTGTAACTGGCGGCCTTATCACTACAAAGTGATATCTGCCAGGCAACCAAACAAGTAAAAGATCATACAATCACAATTTAGTTAAAATGGTGGCGAAAGTGCATTAGAGGATAAAACATAAGTAAAATATTAAATACATAAATATACAGACAATACAAGTATACATACATACATACATATAGACAGACTAAATATTATTAAGAATAAACACTTACATCGTTTTCAGAAATGAAATGAACATCATCAAAAAGATGTCATGGCTTCGGGCTGTGATGATATCGTGTGTGAAACTCAACACCAAAATTGCGATATTCCTCAGTATTATATCGTTCATATCCTTCAACAACGACCTAACTGCTGCTAAAGTGTTCGTCATATACTCCTACTACGAGATGCTGAAGTACAGTTTAGTCGATTCTATGCCACTGGCATTAACATTCATGCTAGAAGCATACGTGAGTGTGAGGAGGATGCAAGAATTCCTGCTCTTGCCGGAGGTGAATAATGAAGATGGCGTCGATTTGATTAATATTGATAGGAATGAGGTGAAGACGAATGAAGTCTTCAAGAAGATTGGTAACGAGTAAGTTTGCTATATACTTAAGAAATATTAATAGATAAGAGAAGAAGAGAACTAGAAAATATATTTTTTAATTGCGCATAATATGTATATAAATTTACAAAGAATTTTCACTAAAATCCTTATATATGTAACGGCCATAAGGCATAAGAGTATAAGCCATTTCTTCTTGGCTTTAATTGGTAAAGGATATAATTTTATAATACAAGACTTTAGCCAGACCGCACTCAGTTCCGTTCTACCACAATAGGTAGTCACAAAAGTTGATTAAGCCCTGGAATAGCACAAAGGATTATATTACCATTCCAGAGAAAGTTAGGGCAACCCAACTGAAATTAAAAAAAATGATCACTCGTTTCAGACAACAGACTTACAAAAATTCAGAGACGTATTTGGATCGTCTGAAGCTATCCAAATACTGGATCAAATTCAAAAACTTTTCAAAGACTTTACGGTGTACTGGAAAAGTGGAGAAGATGACAATATTGATAAGCCAGGCGCAGTACCAGCCCTCAGCAATATCGATCTTACCGTAAGTAGAGCGGGTGAATAACTTGCTTACCCAGACAGTACATTTTTTTATTCCATGAAGTGGTGAGACGAGCTGGACGCCCAATGTAGTGCTACCCAGAACTTTGCTCCGGGCAGGTAAACTACATTGACGCTCCCCACTTTGAGTCATAAGATGTTAAGACTCATCAGCCCAGTAATCTCGCTGCTACAGTGCCCTTCACACCGGAGCACAGTGACATTATTACATCACTGTTCAAGCGGTAGAATGTCTGGCACATTTAAAAAGTTTTCATAGTTTCATTAAGATAAATAAACAAAAATTCTAGACTACTCTATTAAAGTACACTTACCTGATCTGAAAAAGTGAAATAAAAACATTACGGGCAAAAGTGAAACCCAATTTGTTTTTTGGTATATGGATCTCCCAAATGACTTTTTTGTCTTCTCTGAAATTGGTATTTGGAAAAAGGAAACCAATCAAAAACATAAATGTGAAATGAGAGCCTAGTTCAATATTATGATAAATGCTTTGGTTGTTGACTTCATCTCTCTTGGATAGTTTTTATGAACTACCAACGAACAATGAAAATTTTCAGAATTATAAAAATATAAGAACCGACAAATACTTGTAGGCTTAGAACTAGCGAAAGCTATAATTCATATAGTATATATCTTCAGATGACTTATATAGTCTGAAATGTGAATGCACATTAAAGTTTTCGAAATTAAGTTTATAGACCCTGTACATACTAAATATGCAAATGTGCATAACTCAATAATAGCAGTCTATAAGAGAATTTGTTGAAGTATAGTAGGCGTCATTTATGTTTAGCGCTGGACGAGAATAGCTGCGCATCGGTAGAATTTACGTATTAATGCGAGAAAGGCAACACGACTGGTACAACCAATCAACGCTCGCGCACCCGACGATCACGCGCCCCGCGCGCCGCGCCCTCCCCTCGATACCTTATTTTTGACTTCTGCGCAGGTTTCGTTCAGCGCTAATGATTCGTGACGCGAACTATACTAGGGTAGTTATTAAGCAGAAAGGCATATGGTTTTTGGTAGGATAGGTACACCGTGGACGAAGTCGCCGAGGGACAGCTATGTGTTAAAAATAAGCGTTCTTAATGTATTACAATACTATTTTTTGCAGATCAAACCAGAGACCCTGACAGTGATAGTAGGTACCGTTGGTTCAGGGAAGTCCACTCTCATTCATGCGATGCTCAAGGAGCTGACTGCAGCAAGTGGCCTCATAGACGTGAGAGGAGTACTGGCCTACGCCTCACAGGACCCTTGGCTCTTTGACGCCTCTGTGAGTGAATTAATTTTTTTATATGCTGAAGTGGGGAGACGAACTGGGCGCACTCCCATTTGATCCCGTTACCGGGGTACTACCAGGATGTAAGCTATCCTCTCTCTAGGTACAAACCTTTCCTAGACTTCGACGAATAATAAAAGACTCAAAATTAGCCAAATCGGTAAAGGCGTTGAGTTATTAACATTAATATACATATATAGATGTGTTATTTCAGGTGCGTCAAAATATCTTGTTCGGACAAGACCTCAACTTGTGCCGATACAAGCAAGTAATCGAGTGTTGTCAGCTCATAACTGATTTAGAGATACTCGCTCATGGTGACAAGACCGTTGTCGGGGAAAGAGGTTTGTATTACGAAGACATTTAAAACTTGAAATCTGAATTATAGTAACCCCGATTTACAGTGTGTTACAAAACATGTGTCCGATCTTAAAGAGTGAAAAAAGAAAAGTATGTGTATGTTATTTATTTCATTATATAGTTGCCATAACACAAACTTCGGCTTAGCTTGGTACTAGATGGCGGTGTGTATAAATGTCCTGATAATATTTATTTATTTATATAAAAAAATATCTCGTGCGGTGTGGGTAGGCACGTCGCTGTCGGGCGGGCAGCGCGCGCGCATCTCGCTGGCGCGCTGCGTGTACCAAGTGGCCGATGTCTACCTGCTCGATGACCC
>JADANM010001201.1:1844-15620 GCA_026213755.1 Eurema hecabe | reverse complement strand
AAACTTAGAATAAGAACATTGACTAATTCTGAAGAGAGCATTTTCTTATTTCGGCTTTATAGAACTCGTTCACACAAAACACTAACCAATGTCTTTGCAAAACCAGTGACGTCACCCAGCATGTGTAAAAGAGACAGCGCTATACAAAGCCGGAATAACCCGAAGCTCTCTCTCTAATCGTCGATGTGCACTCCGAGCGCTGTAGTTATAACGAAATCTCTTTTCGTTTCACTGCACAGAAGCCTTTTTTTAGGATTAGCTACGGACCAAAGAGCTTGCTTTTTTATCTGTGTTCGGTTTCATGTGTTGTTTGACAGTTGGAGGGAGGATTTTTATTATTTTTGCTTTGAAATGCAAACGGTGTATTTACTTTATTTTAAATGGCAACCCACAGATCTAGTATGAGTTAGGGCAGTGATTCTCGACCACAGTGCTGCGACACTTTCTGTGCCATCAAATTTAAAGTGTGCCGCCAAATGTTTTTTTTATAACATAAAAGAAAACGAGCAGGCGAGCCACCTGATGGTAAGTGGCCATCGCCGCCCATCAACACTGGCATGTTGCACATCTTAATATATATAAATCTCGTGTCACAATGTTTATCCTCAATGGACTCCTGAACCACTAAACCGATTATAATAAAATTCGCTTTTCATGTGCAGTTCGATCCAACTTGAGCGATAGGTGGTTACATCCCGGTATTGCCCCGGGAACGGGAAACACGCGGGTAAAACCGCGCGACACGGCTATTATCTATATATATACTAATATATAAAGCTGAAGAGTTTGTTTGTTTGTTTGTTTGAACGCGCTAATCTCAGGATCTACTGGTTCGAATTGAAAAATTATTTTTTTATTGAATTGACAATTTATCGAGGAAGGCTTTAGGCTACATAACATCACGCTGCGACTAATAGGAGCGAAGATATAATGGAAAATATGGAAAAAACGGGGACAATTATTCATCTTTGAGGGCTTCCTTTGCGTGCGCTGCGAAAACGGTTCAAGATAATATGTATGAAATAATTATTCCTCTTTAAATGATCTAAAATAAAGTCCGCGACAGTATATGTCTATCTTCTAAGATTGGCTCACTATAACATAATAATAGAAATAGATCCGACGGGGACGAAGTCGCGAGCAACAGCTAGTTATAATATATCGGCGCCAAGGTCTAACGGTGCTGCGGGACGCAATAAAACACACTCATGGATTGCGTAGAAATATCAACCCTTAAGAAACCCTTTTTGGTGCGAAGAATTTAAAGTAATAAGTTCTTCTTTAATTTAGTTGTAGAAGAACTTAATTTCATTCACCATGGCCAGCTATGATGTTAGTGACGTCACCAATGCGGACGTCATTCTTACTAAAAATTTTTAATTTATGAAAATGCCTAACCCGTGCCAACAGTTCAGCAAGTTCAACATGATACTTTAAATTGCCATAACTTTTTTATTTATCAACCGAATGACATGAATTAAACACTTAATGTTAAGTGAAACTTGCCACAATATAACATTGAAAACCCCATCTAGATAGGATAAGCCGTTTCTGAGATTAGCGTACACAAACAAACAGACAAACAGAGAAAAATTCCAAAAATCATTGTTTTGGGTTCCATTGCGTTAATAAAGGTCTCCTATAATATGTTTTCTCATATATCTTCCATGTACAGACAGCGACTCGTTACATATTTATTATATGTCTAGATATGTATAGATTACGTACAAAGCTTTATTTCATTATGTGTTCAAAACTGACGCTGAAGTTATTTCGTACATTCAAAACAAAAAACTTTAAAACAATACAGTAATTCGATATAAAAACAACAATGAGCTATAACTAACAAGTTCCAAGCATTAAGTAGTTCTTGTGTACATACATACAAACTTACGCCTTTATACTATAAGTAAGGATAGATTAACAAAATATATCATTCTTAAACGCGAGATAATTCTGTTAAGACATCTATCTCTGCTACAAAGCTACGGGCTGCTACGAGATGCTACGGGCTACGAGACGCTACAGGCTACGTGCTACGAGCTACGAGCGTCATTTGTTATAAGGCTGTGATATAAAGACTTTATTTTTCGACGATTTGTTTTATTTACTTATACTAATATTATAACTTGCTGTACCCCGTGGTTTTAACCGCATTAATAGATTTATTATACAAATAAAGCTTCCTTTTGAATCGATCTATCTTATAAAAAAAATCGCATGAAAATCGGTTGAGTAGTTTTAAAGATTCAAGCATACATATGGACGAACAAAAGAAAGCGACTTTGTTTCATACTTTGTATTTTATATGATTATAATGTAGTCTTTTATGGGATTGTAACATTGTAATCTCAAGATAAACATCTTGACCTGATTTTTTTCGTATATTCAATAAACTTTACAGTTATTATTTATCTTATCTTGGTAGATAAGATAAATAATAACTGTAAAGTAAAAAAAAAATAAATGTCATAATGTGGTCATTATGACATTTATTTTTTTTTTATTTTAGGAACGCCAACATGACGTACATTCGTTCAACATTTACCATAAAAATACATATATTTATATAAAGCAATAGAATGCACCCGCACTTATAGGCGTCCACGACATGCACACAAATATATATAAAAAAAAACTAGCGGATCCGTGCCCACTTAGTTGCGCACAATGCTAACAATCTTTTTTATATATGACATATGTTATATATGACAATCAACAATGTGGCTTTCTCTTAGTGAAAGAATTTTTAAAATTGGTTTTTTTTTTTTTTAATACTATGAAGAGGGGAGACGAGCTGGACGCACTCCTGATGGTAAGAGTAACGCCAGCCCATAGCCAATGCAGTGGTTCAGTGGTTCCCGAGATTAGCCCTTACATTTAAACAAACACACAAAAATTACCTCTTTACTAATAATAGTATAGATTAAGAATTGTGAAAATGGTCCCTAACCTTGGCGATAAAATCCGAGAGGGAGTCAAAGTGCATGACATAAGAAAAACCCTATTTCACACAGTTCTACTTTACGTCTTAGACCTCTAAAAGAGCTAAGAACACAAATGAGTTGTAAGTCGTGACCCTCTCTTGAGACTATTCTATTGGCCAGGGTCTGTTCCACCTCGCCAATGTGAGAACTACATTCCTTTGTATCTGTATCAAATAACTTATTCAAGCTACGGCTCCACGCTAGTAAAGACCCCTAGCTTGTCCCTTGGGACTTGTAAATAGTTTTTTGAGGTACTATGATATTGACTCTAGAGAACTAGCCGCTCGCCGTGGTTTTATCCGCGTAGCTCCCGATCCCGGGGTGTAATACCGGGTTAAAAAGTATCCTTTGTTTTAATGTAGGGTATCATCTATATACATACTACGTTACAACTAAATCGGTCCAGCCGTTTTGCCGTGAAAGAAAGACAAACACACTTTCCCATTGATAATATTAGTATGGATATATAGGAGACAAAACCCTAAATATTGTTGCAAAGAGCTTTTTTTTAAGTATGAATATTATAATGGTTGTGATTGTTACGTAACGATAAAGCACCTATCACAGTTTCTTGCCTGTTCTTCTCTGTGTAAACAAAGTCGCTTGTATGGTTAAATCCTTAAAACTGCGCAACCGATTCTCATGCGATTTTCTTAATAGATAGAGTGATTCAAGAGGAAGGTTTATATGTATAATACATACATTATCTAGCATGCGAAGCCGGCTAGTCGCTAGTTGTGCAATATATGTGTCTTTCTTTTTAACCCCCGACGCAAAAAGAGGAGTGTTTAAAGTTTGACGTGTCTGTCTGTCTGTGGCAACATAGCTCCCGAACGAACAAACCGATTTCAATTTAGCTTTTTTTGTATTGCAGGTGTTTTACGGGCGAGTGTTCTTAGACATGTTTGATGAAAATCTATTCAGCCGTTTAAAAGTTATGGGGGGTTAAATTGGGGAAGAAAAACCGAATGTCTGCAAACATGCTCAAGTGGGGTATCAAATGAAAGGTTATGAATAATTGTACAACACAAAAAACAACAGCTTTTATAAGTTTGTCGTGTCCATCAGTCTGTCGGGGGTTTTTAAAAATTTCTAATTAAATATTATTTCTATTGTTTTCAGTCGCAAAGTCGTGACTAAAGCCAGTGCGTCTGAACGCGTCTCAGCCCGTCGTCCGCACAACGCGCGCTCCTTAAATCACCTTAAAACTATTCCACAAATATTCATATTTCTTGAAAATAAGCTTTGATTAATAGTTGTAGTTTTCTATAAGCTATAGTTTCGCCTTGTGCGAGCGAAGTGATAACCTCATACCATTAACAGTTGCGGAGCTAAGTGCCTCACGAGTCGGCAATGTCCTTTTAAATTGGGATAAAAAAATAAAATAAAAATACATTTGACGACCGCTTGGCGCAGTAGGTAATACACCTGCCTTCTGCGCAAAGGGTCGTGGGTTCGATTCCCACACCGGAAAAATATATTTGTAATTTACATTTGTATTTTTCTGGGGTCTGGGTGTTGCTATGTATTGTATGTATGTATTTACAAAAGAAAAGTAATGTATATGTAATTTATTCCGCTATCTAGTTGCCATAACACAAGCTTCGGCTTAGCTTGGAACTAGATGGCGCTGTGTATAAATGTCCTGAAAATATTTATTTATTTATTTATTTATTGAGAAACATTTGCACAGCTTCCACAGAAGGTTTCCCTGTGTTGTGGAAGACTGGCTCCTAAAAAGGAGAGGATTTGTTATAAAAGGTATTTACATGAACAGGGAAGGGAAAATTGGGACCCCGGTGCTACCACTGACCGAAAGAAACGAAACGATATTTATTTTAAAGTGCTACTATTTTACGGTGTTTTTTTGTGGGAGGGTGGTACCGCCCTGAGATGGACATTACCACCTACAAGTGTAGTTACTTGGCTGTGTTTTTTACTTGTATTATTCTCGTTTTTAAACTATGTTCCACAAATTGATATTACAAACGTAACTTATCTTAAAGATTTTAAGCTAGTCATATACAACTTTAATCATACATTTATATAATACTAGCTGTGCCCGCGACTTCGCCCGCGTAGAAAAGTGACTTTGGGCAGCATTTTTGAAAACCCGCGCCAACAAACGTTCAGCAAGTTCAACGTGATTCTTTAAATGGCCATAACTTTTTTATTTAACTACCGATTGATCATGTGTTAAACAATAAATGTTAAATTAAGCTTACCACAATATATTATCATTGAAACCCCCATCTAGATAGGATAAGCCGTTTCTGAGATTAGCGTGCACAAACAAACAGACATACAGACAAAAATTAAAAAAAACATTGTTTTGGGTTCTATTGCGTTAATAAAAGTCTTCTATAATATTTTTTCTCATATATCTTCTATGTACAGACAGCGACTCGTTACGTTTTTATTATTGGATAGATTTAATAAGCTTCTAAAATATATGCTGTAATAGCGGCAACACATCGCGTGTGAAATTTTTGGTGTATCGCATTTCATGAATCATGAGATACAGCCAGCTGACAGTCAAGTGTACGGCGCACAACTAGCGCCATCTCATCTCATCATAGCTCTCATCAGCCAACTAGGTTCATGTTACAAACTATAATATCAAATACTAAAAGCGCTTTAAACAAAGAAGACGTATTTTTAATATTTTTATTATATTTGTTGGACTATAATTTGAAAAACAAAAATTTCTGTGATATTATGACAATAGCATCCCGATGTGAAGTAGCTTCTAATTTAATAGCTAGGTTTTAAAACGAATTTTTTATACAAAAATGAATAATTGTAAACACTGCCATCTAGCGATCAACTCCGGAACTATCATAAAGATACATCCTATTTGTACTCACCTCTCTTCACGGCTGTGTTTTGTAAGTATTTCGAGAACAAACTCGCAAGTCCTTTTCGTTTTTTCACTTTTTCAGTGTTCTGAAATGAGATGACATTGTTATTATTCGATTTAAATGCATTGAATGGTTAAATAAATAATATACAGGTGTAAAAGACACACTTCAGGAAGTTCGACGGGTTCGAAGGAAACTCAAAAAAGTAATTCTTTGACATGGTGTATTGTACGATTGGTGTGATTTTTAAATATTTATACTCTTTTATTCTTTTCATTTCACTTTTTCAACAGAGAAATCGATTTAGAGAAAATCGAAAATAGACCAAAAAAATCCCAAAAAGGCTTTGGCTCTTCGCTCGGCTCTTTTTTGATAAGACAAAGCGCGATACTTGGTATAGGTCGCGTCACGAATGTTTAGCGCTGGATGAGAATAGCTGCGCATCGGTAGAATCGCGCTCGTAATTGACGTATTGGTGCGAGAAAGACAACACGACTGGGACAACCAATCAATGCTCGCGCACATGACGATCACGCGCCCCGCGCGCCGCGCCGTTACCACGATACCTTATTTTCGACTTCTGCGCAGGTTTCGTACAGCGCTAAAGATTCGTGACGCGACTTATACCTATGTTTAGTATGGTAATCTAAAATTGTATTATAAACGAAATAATGCATACCTGTGTCTGTCCGGCCACGACGCCGTACATCGTGTAATACTTCGCTCAGCTCAGCTCTTTTGTTTTATAGTTATAATTAAGGGATGTTAGGAAGCTCTGTAACCGTAACTATCGGATATCCGATATAAAAAATATTCGTAACCTTAACCGAAGCCGAAATAAAAGTTTCGGATAATGTCGGATAGGGGCCGAGCCTAATTGAGACACGTTATGACTACCGTGATCTACTCCGAATGCAATCGTCGTCGATATCGAAAATTTTTGATACTGCTAACCGAGCTATGAGACTCAATATACTCTAATAAAAAGAATCGGATCGCACATCAGTTTATCGGAATGTTATCGAAACAGAAACGAAAAAGATTTTATATTAATTCCAAGTTGCTCAAAAACTGTATCGAAAATAATAAAAATCAACATCGATTGTGTTCGGAGTAGAGTTTCTGACTAGTTGTTTTGATCGAGTTGATTTGCTATAAGCATTTTCATTTAAAAAGCTGTAATAATTATTCACAGACTGATTGTAATTCCTACCAAGTGGTGACATTTAAATAATCCCATTAGGTATATTAGCTATTTGTATTTTACTTTTGAAATTCTTTAAAATTTTAATATCCGTAAGAAATTATCCGAAACTAACGGATAATCCGAAATAGTTTCATATCCGTATCCGTCACCTTATCCAGTACAATAATGAATAATTCCTATATCCGTATCCAATCCATATTCGAAATTTCTAATGAAAATGATGATATTGAATCCTATCCATAATCGTGACGTGTAGTAGGGTCTAAGTGTAATTCTCTCTCTTCGTATAGGTCGCGTCACGAATCTTTAGCGCTGAACGAAATCTGCGCAGAAGTCAAAAATAAGGAATCGAGGTAGCGGCGGGGCGCGGGGCGCGTGATCGTCGGGTGCGCGAGCGTTGATTGGTTGTCCCAGTCGTGTTGCCTTTCTCGCACCAATACGTCAATTACGAGCGCGATCCTACTGATGCGCAGCTATTCTCGTCCAGCGCTAAACATAAATGACGCGACCTATAAGTTATGACGTTATCTCTTGCTATCATAAATTTTAGTATTATTGTTATTATTGTCTTTTTATTTTACAAATTTGTAATAGTTAAATTCTAAAGTGATAAAACTTTAACATGTAATAGTTGTATAATATGTGAATGTTGTATATGCCTGTAACTGTCTTGTATGTAAATCTGTTGGTATCTCTAAATAAAATAAATAAATAAATAAGTGGTGAGTAAGTTACGAAACAACAAACACAGTAGCTTTCCCTGTCTTCTTGACTTTGTCCCCATTATCCCTATGTATGCTTTCATCTTTAAAACTACGCAACCGATTATTAAGCGTTTTTTTTAAATAGAGTAATCCAAGAGGAAGATTTTTATGTTTAATATATGCAAGCGAAGCCGGGGCGAGTCCCTACTCCCTAGTAGTATATAAACATAAAACAATAATACAAACAATAAAAATTATAGGTTAGCTGTCTCCGCCAATACCTACACCGCCAATTAATATCAGGCAATATTAATAATGTTACAATTTTTCGCGCCATAACACATCTTGTTTACGAGCGACAAACGGCTGGGTTGCCAGCTAACAAATAACTTAATAAATGGCTATTTATTAAGTTGTATGTTTCTTTACAACGGATAGTATAAAAATATACTGTCCCAATGTATGCTTAGATCTTTAAAACTACGCAACCGATTTTCATGCGGCTCTTTAAACATAGTGGAAAGTTTATTCGTATAAAACATGAATAATATAAACATTTGAAACCAGTGCTGTGCAGTCGCTAATACATATCGGTCATGTAAAGCTACAAATGAAAACAAGATTGACACTGTTTTAACAGCGAGCTGACTATATAATAAGTGAAATATTTTTTTTTTACGCGATGAAGTAGGGAGACGAGCTGGACGTACTCCTGATGTTAAGAAAAACGCCAGCCCATAACCAGTGCAGTGCTACCCGGAGTGCTATTCACACCACATTTTTGTTACTAAGACTAATAGTCTTTTTTTTTTTTTTTTATAATATGAAGAGGGGAGACGAGCTGGACGCACTCCTGATGGTAAGAGTAACGCCAGCCCATAGCTAATGCAGTGCTACCCGGAACTTGTCTTTTTTAATTATTAAGGTACGTTGATATAGACCTTTTCGTTGCGGTCTACTTTTTAAGCCTGCTACCCGTAGGCTTTGGCGGGATTTTAAAGACGTTACACGTGAAAAAAATATGAAAATGTATTTGTCCAGTGCGGGCATCGAAATCTTACAAAAGGCAGTTGTATCACCACTGAACCTACGGGTCCAGATCTCATTAATTAAATTAAAATGTAAACTGTGTGAGCACAATTAGTTCCCACACGCAATAAATAGCAGTTGTGTCGCGAGTCGCGCTGGAGGCGAGCCAAGCCGCCTGATATTACCAGTATTTATGACAAAAACCTGACAAGTTTTCAGTAGATATTTGTTAGTAAGTTTAATCTCTTTGTTAATTTGTATATTTTCGGTAAGGGCCTGACATAGGTTTTAGGCTAAAAAAGAAGAAAAAAAACTTTAACAACATTGAATCGCGCTTATCGATATGTATAATCGCTAATCGCGTATATCGATATACACATCGAGACATGTACATCGTTACAGCATACATACAGCGTGCTACTAAACAAGTGTCCGATCCGAAAACCTCTTACTATATACCGGTAGTAGAAAAATAGTATCGTTTTGAAAAAAATACATAATTAATTTTTCCGAACAAAAGAAACTTAATTAAATTTAAAACTTACATGGTAACACCGTCTCGCGATCTCGTGTTCTTCTAGTTAAAGGTTCTTTAAGAACTACGGATCACGCGTGAGTTGCCAGTATTTCGAATTGCCTTAAATTTGTGTAAATTTTGCACTAGAAACATAATCTTTAAAACTTAATTGCATTGTTATTTTAACATATGGATTTTTTATTTTATTTTATTCGAAAAGGTTTTTAAACAGATGGATAAGGAAATTTATAATAAACCAAACCACTCTTATATCAACTCGCTTAAGCCTGCAAACACATGCTAATTCAGTATTGAATAAAATGAGAATCGGCAAAAATTTAAAAGCTGGCTCTGAGCAGATAGAAACCTGTGTATCCCATTCTTAGATAGATAGGATTCGTTATATAAAAGGTAACGAAAAACAGTTTATAATTTAAATTAGTTTGCCGGCAACACACTCGTGATGGGCGGCGCTGATCACTTTACATCAGGTGACGCCCCAGCTCGTTTGCCTCCTCGCATATAAAGTATTATAATAAAACATATTTTAATTTCCTTTTTGCTATGTAATCGGCTGTTTTTTTGTTATTAGGGAAACTTACGGCCAAATACTCAAACGCGAATCAAAGCACGCCTCAAGTCTAGTAATTTTGACAGATTTGCATGGTGCTATCAAATCGTTTAAATATTCCGACATTAGACTTTCACAATTTAAGTATAGGTTATTTTTTAACCTAATACTGCGGACTGGAACTGTAAAATGCACGCAAACACTACTAAGCAATCTATATATCTACATATAATAAAAACGTAACGAGTCGCTGTCTCTACATGGAAAATATGTGAGAAATAATATTATAGGAGACCTTTATTAACGCAATAGAACCCAAAACAATGATTTTTGGAATTTTTGTCTGTTTGTCTGTTTGTTTGTGCACCCTAATCTCAGAAACGGCTAATCCTATCTAGATGAGGTCAATGATATATTGTGGTAATCTTAACTCAACATTTAGTTTTTAATTCATGTCAATCGGTTGATAAATAAAAAAGTTATGGCAATATAAACTGCTTAACTTGCTGAACGTTTGTTGGCGCGGGTTAGGCATTTTCAAAAATGCTGCCCAAAGTCACTTTTCTACGCGGGCGAAGTCGCGGGCACAGCTAGTACTTAATATACCCAGTACCGACACACGTATATCACTATTGAGGCACGTCCGCACACTACGGCTGTCGATAGTCGAATGCCCTCTTACCATTGTACTTCAATACACTACAGGAACTATTTGATTTTTTACGTTTTTTCTCTTGATGTACGGAACCCTAAAATACATATAATAAAATAGGTTTTGGTATAAAAGGCTGTATCGGCACAATTAGCGTCACACGCATAAATCCAGGGTGTTGGGCGCGCGCCAACCCCCACAATATTTACGACCATTAAAGCCTCACTTTTGATCATGTACCGCCACAATTTTCACGTTTGCTTTAATAAACGTTTTCGGATTATAATATTGCGTAATTTTTATTTATGTAATATGTGTCCATGTGTGTGGACTTTTGCACAAATCTTAGTGAATCAATTATTAAATCAATTTTACGATCATTACTAATTATTATAATCATTCTATGTCCACGTGCTCCGATATTATATACTTAATAATATTATTAGCATCGACTTTTATTATTAGGAATCGATTTAATAATTTTTACTTGAGTGGTTACATGACATCATAGTGACAGTTATAAATGCCGTTGAGCGGTATAGGTCGCGTCACGAATGTTTAGCGCTGGACGAGAATAGCTGCGCATCGGTAGAATCGCGCTCGTAATTGACGTATTGGTGCTCAAAGACGACACGACTGGGACAACCAATCAACGCTCGCGCACTCGACGATCACGCGCCCCGCGCGCCGCGCCGTCCCCTCGATAGTCGATACCTTATTTTTGCTTCTGCGCAGTGTTCGTTCAGCGCTAAAGTTTCGTGACGCTACTTATAGACGTATCATCTTTTGTCAGTCGTCGCTCGTACGGATAAGTCCTCGGTGTCATCACGTTGCTTGTCGCATATTTAAATTAACAATTATTTACTTAATCAATTTGTTTGGTGGTTGATTGTTTCCTTAATAGATTCATTTATTGTAATTTGGTAAGCTTCAGTTATTTAATTGGTGATTGATATTGATTAAGTGAACTATAAGACCTTCATTTGTAATCACATTTCCATTTTTTTTAATCCATTTCTGATTCCTAAAAATATAATATAACGACGCAGTGTTGTATTTTGTACGTATGACGTCCACATTGCTAACGTCACTGACTTCATATCTGGCCATGTAGAATAAAACTAAATTCTTCCTTAACAATTTGTTTTATTGCGAGAGGTCCGCACTATTACAAGGATCCGAACGCAAGTCCCAGATGGTATCGGACGGCCACATGTATACAAAAATAGTATTGAATAGTAAACAAACAGTTTTTGTTAAAGGAGTAGGGGTAACAATATTTTAACAAACACTCTAGACAATGTGGATTAGAATACTTTAACAAATTACAAGTGTTATGTATCGCGTCCTGTAGCACTTGTTAAATTCTTGGCGTCAAAAAGGGTTTCTTAAGGGTTAATATTTCACCGCAATCCATGAGTGTGTTTTATCGCGTCCCGCAGCACCGTGTGAACGCCTTGGCGCCGATAAATATTTTAATAATAAAGCTATTGAATTTCGATTTAAAAAGATGTGTTTTTCTTTTGCTTTTCGCCCTACAATTATTTAATGTTTCTAATGTCTTTTAATTTTGCAAAATATCTTTTCACCTGGCAACACTTGTGATGGCGGTTCCTAATGTCATTGTATTTCTAAATTCTAAACTTTCTTGCTATCTGTAAAGAAATGTCGCATGGAATATTGTGTAGTGTACTTAATATCTGTAACCTTTGCGAACCATTCTCGTACTTCAGCGAATATTCTGAATAAATCTTATCGAATTCGGTTCAACGGTTATCGAGTTACTTAGCAACATAATTGGCGATTCATTTTTATATTATTAAATAATTCTGATTTCTGAACAATTGCTCTCGTGATTAGTTTAAATGAACGGGTCAAGATATCGCAATCGCAATAGCATAATACATATATACGGTGGAAATGACGTCCTCGTTTTTTTAAGTCGGTTAAAAATGGGAAATGTCAATACAATGCATCTTTATAAAAATATTTTATTTAGCTGCAAATAAAATTTTGTAAGATAATAGCGACAAATGTTATAACACAATTTTGGAGGCAAATATTTTTAATCTTTCGAGTTGAAATATTTTATAAAGTTTGTCGGAAGATTTACTTTTGTATGTTTAGCAAAATTTACGTTTATTTACGGCTTTTGATGATAAATATATTAGCTAAATAATACAAATAGTAAATCGGGTTATGTACAGGACAGTACACAAAATTATATTTAGCTTAGACTATTTTATCATCCGATCACTCTAATAGCAAATGCCGCCAATTATGAACCGATTTGAACAAATCTGTTAGTTAGTAAGGGTGGTCCCATTTAAATTTAATAATAAAAAAACAACCCCCAAGGGTGGAAAATTGGGGATGAACTTTTTTATACGCAATATTTCCGCCGATTATAAATCAATTTAAACGGTTATTCTTTTGTTGAATAAGTATTATCATGAAGTTGGTTTTATTTATATAAAAAAGATAATCTACCTGCGTGCCAAATTACAGCCAAATCCATTGAGTAGTTTTTTGCGTGGAAGAGCGACTGAAAACGTACAAACATCCGACTCATAAACTTACACATTTACAATATACGAGCCACTCTTAGATAACTACTAGCCCAGGCTTCGCTCGCATATTATGCATGAAAACCTTCCTCTTGAATCACTGTATCTATTAAAAAAACCGCATAAGAATCGGTAGCGTAGTTTTAAAGAAAAGCATACATGGGGATCTAGGTA
The DNA here is from genome assembly GCA_026213755.1 of Eurema hecabe. Classification (NCBI taxonomy): domain Eukaryota; kingdom Metazoa; phylum Arthropoda; class Insecta; order Lepidoptera; family Pieridae; genus Terias; species Terias hecabe. Next base: position 2,351 of record JADANM010001201.1, on the reverse strand, counting down.
CATAATACAGATAAAGCGACATTGTTTTATACTATATAGCGATGTACCGAAGAACGCGATCTTCAAAGGACTCGTGAAGCAATGTAGAATACTTGATGTAAATATTATAATTATAATTTAAATGAATTTCCCACGAGAGGCCCGCGCGTCCTCCGCGAGATGCTCGAATGCACTGAACTTAATAGTTTTGTCCACCTCCGAGATTTGGGAATATTTAATACATATTTAATACTCCGCCAGAAAAAAAATCATTAGGTACATACTACATAGTATAAAACAAAGTCGCTTCCTTCTGTCTGTCCTTATGTATGCTAGAGTCTTTAAAAATTCTATATATATTATCTAAGCGATTTTCATGCGGTTTTTTTCAATAGATAAAAGTGATTTGTTTTATGTGTATTGTAGAGGTATAAGAAATAATATATGTAATTGTGTGTATACGTGTGTGTGTGTGTGTGTTTGTGTGTGTGTGTGTGTGTGTGTGTGTGTGTGTGTGTGTGTGTGTGT
>JADANM010001195.1:0-10637 GCA_026213755.1 Eurema hecabe | reverse complement strand
CATCCCTCATCGCAGATGGAGCTCATAAATTTTAAAAGTTGACAAAATGATTTTTAATGCCGGTCATCTTTAATGCGCTCAGATCTCATTTGGGCCAAATGCCTTGCATCCTTCGGGACTTTTTAACTTCAGAATTCTTTGGTACTTTTGACCCATAGTAACAAATAGCTGGCACATTATCTATTTTGTCGTTGCCATGACAATAATTAATGGTTGGATTTAAATGCTTCCTCACGTCCGTGACATCAACATAAATAGACCGATCTTCGTTCAGTTTCCAGCCCCTTTGATTTAGTTATTTTTAACCAGGCTCAAGTTTTGTATATTAATTTTGTTGGTACGTGGCCATTACCTTGGACTTTGATGTTTTGTGTTAAGAGTGTGATGTCTGGTGATTTTCAAGTTGCTAGTATTGGACAGTGGTTTATTGGATACTTTGAGTCTGAATGAATTACCCGACAACGTAGGGTATTCGTTCAAATTATCAAAGACACTTTTTATATTTGTTATGTTTTAAGCAATTGTTTATGAAATGGAACCATTATATTTGAATTGACAGAAAATTTGACATTGACAGATAAAATTGCAACGTTAACACATTTTTGTCTGTACAGTGCTGTCAGTATTTGTCTACATCAATATTATTTTTCGCTAAACGCTTCTAAAATGGTATGTTACTGGTTTTTAAACTTTCAATCTGATAAAGCTTACGTACTAACATTTTTTTTAAATATGTAGTAAAATATCGAGTACCTAGTGCATTACTTTTGAAGCCTATATTACCGTAAAATTAAATAATAATATTATTATCTTTAGCGACATAGTATTAAGAAAAACAAATATTTCTAACCTATATTTAAAGCAACGGTGTTGCCATATTTAACTTATATTTTCGCCAATTACCCTCATAATATTCTTATTATCATAATCGCCTATCACAACACGACAACTGCATGTCACTTCATAAAACAGGCAATAATGCAAATAGCGGCGGACAGCTAACAATAAAACAATTGAAAGCGAAACTTATGGCCGAGACACGTGCTTCGATTGCTATAATAAGATGGCGAATGGTTTAAATAACTCGACAGATACAAGGACTTAGCCAGTAAGTTGTGTTGTTTACTAAGGGCGTAAAGATTTAATTGTGATGCAAGGTGGTTTCCTTTAATTTTGATAAATGTTCACAAATTGTCAGTCTTAAGTTTATTAATTTAATTTTTATACAAGTAATCAACGCCAGCCATAAGCCTTCATATAAAATATGTTTTATTACAGAAATGTCCATAGGATATTAATGTGCCTCGTAGAAGAGAGCATGGGTTAAATTGGACTTAACAGAAGTAAACCTCACGACTAACATTACATACCTTAAAAACAAATAATGTAAAGTTTACATAATATCTATTGTTAAAGTGTTAGGTACTAAATACGTCAATTTCCGCTCTGTCTGTCCATTCGTTTGCTTCGAGCTTTAAAATTACGTAATGTTTATTTGTTGTCAATTATAAATAATAATGCAAGATGAATATACATGTATATAATATAATATATGCGTATGAAGGACGAGTGTTAAGTATAATTATAATAGTTTGTTTGTTCAATTCGCTCGAGCTCATACTTCAGTCCAACCTCGTTCTAAGACCAAAGGAATTGATTCGCAATAATCCCCTTGTATAGACTACATCGTTAAGTATACTTGTTAATAAGCTACGTAAGCTTTTACGCTAACAAAACGAGCTTTGCCGAGCTTGTAACATTTATATGTAAGAATTAAGCTTTTGTTTAAACCTAATAATAAAATAACGTTAGAAATGTGTTTTGTCTTGCGATTTCGTTGATGATGTAGTTTTGTTGTAAGGATAGCGATTTTGTTGGCTCATGAGTTTACTCAAACTTATTAATTTGGGAAAAGGAAGGAGTAACATAGATAGAAATACACGATAAGAAATATAACGAAAAGACCTGCATATATAGAAAACTTAGTCAGATGTCTTCTAATGTCTTAGAATTTGTTTTATACTGTGTAATGTACTATATACGTGGTCTTAAACTTATTTTGTAATAAAGTCGTATATTGAATAATCTAGCAAAATACTAGCTAAAAAGTGTTCAAAGTAATTAATTGTTGTCATTTGAAAATGTTTTATAGTACACCGGCCGTTATAAATGCGCCGAAATGTTCTGGATCGAGCTTATAATGTAATGTAATGCATTTTTTGAATTTGTATTTCACTAAGTTTAATTTAATTGAATATAAAAATAACGTATCAATGGAACAAGGTATGACTACCTAGAAATGTTTGCATATAATCAAAATTGGAACAATGCGAATACGGCAAGTATTGTTGTATACAAGTACCTAATTGTATTTAAAATCAACTACACCTTGTATTTAAAATATATTTAAGGTCGAACTATTGGAGAATACTTAAGTATTTAATAAAAACAACGATAGTTCACCGATACATATTTAAAGACAATTTTCATATAAATAAATTAAAGTGCAACAGGAATGACATACTCATTTAAATTGCTGCGTAAACAACATATTATATTACTATATTCCTACTAAAGCTTTACTTTAAATGTATCTGTTTTAGACAAAAATACAATTTCTGGCGCTCTTCTGTCTTAGGAAGCAAAGGTTTGCTGTGGAGACAAAAGTATTTAAAGCCTGTCCTAGTTATACTTTAACCAAAGGAAACTACGACGTCTATAGAATATTGTTCAACAAACAAGAAATGTCCATTTTCTTAATGGACCTATATAATCATAATTAATATTCATAATCTGATAGTGGGCGACCATAGATATTTGAAGGTACGTAAACTATAAATACTGATTACATTGAAAGCAAAATAGATACAAAGAAAGAGGAGGGACATAGGTGTGTTGAGATGTCCTTTAAATTTGTCTTACATTAAGTAAGAAATCGACATTACCCAGTACACAACGGCCCCAATACGAATCGGGACATTTATAATTAAAAAATACTTATTTGATTTCTCTCGAGCTCTTAACGATCTAAATTTATAATAATACAAACAAAACATATTATATTCTATACGTAACAAGACATTGACATTCAAGATTTTCGCATGAGAATTTGGTCATGAGAATTTTAATTAACTCAACATGCGACGTGATGAATATCATCTTAAACGGTATAGCAAGTGAGGTCACGTTTCTTAAACGTGTTCTAATTGGTTAATAGGACATAATGTTTTTAGCATATTTTTTGTTATTAAACTTTTTACGTGGGAATTGTTTATATTTGCGTCTAAAAATATTAATATGTTTGGAAGTACAAATGTAAACTATAAGTACATTTGTCACGCAATATGCAGAGCTTGTAGAAAACAGATAACCGAAAAATTACATTCACATACTAGTCTTTTTAAAAATAATTTAAATTACCTACCAACATCTTAACTAATATTGTTAAAAGTTATAGAATATTTTTTAAAATGATTAAAACAATGAAGTGATTTCAGTATACTCTTAATTCTGCTAAATAAATATTGTTTCTAAGTAGGTATTGAAACTTTATTTAAACTGAAACCTAAAACAGTTTCCGAAAGCTTAACGATGCATGCTTCTCGTATGAGGATCCTATTCTGAACTAAACTAACTCTTGAACTTTGTTCCTTGATATAACATATTCCCAAAATAGTGTTAATTTCTCCTTTCAATATTGTTGCAAGTAACTTCACCTACACTTTCCACCTTTAGTGATAAGTCTTCGGCTATTTGATATTCCTTTAACTTATCTTAAAAGAGTCCTAGTTACTCCATACAATTCCGTCTGTATGTTAATTTTTAAAACACACAAAAGACAATTTTTACAAGCAAAAATTTGCATGAATTCAGTCTGTTAATTTCAAGGCTCACTGTGTAATAATAGCCAAACTAAATACCTAACATTTATTAGTTTTAGATGATATAAAAATATTTCTTGTATGTAAAATACTAATCATTAATGACACTTATTTTGTTTTTCGTTTCAGTCATTTCACAATATATAAAATGAGTTCAAGAGAGAAATATACGTAATAATTTAGCTAAAATAATGACCCTTTCTGACGCTTACTTTAAAGACTTGTGTAATATATTTTAGTACAGTTAACCACTATAAATCATTTTATAAGTGAAAACATTGCATCAAAAATAAAAACACTATTAAAAAATAAACTTGAAAAAAAACATCTCAATATAACTTGAACTGAATCTTTACTAAAGACTTGACCCCTAATCTCTTTAACTTGCACTAAGTATGGCCAAGTTAGCAATAAGTCTATGGCACCGTCACAAAGAGATATGTCATCTATTATGTGTCATTGTACTGCGACCACTTAGGGAGGAAATAATTTATTCAATGCTGTCTTGTTCAATAGACCAGTAAGTATAGAATTTTTTGTGAGATGCGTAGTTAAAAAAATAGTACGTCACTTTAAATATTTATTTAGCATAACATAACAACTAAGAAAAATATTAAAGTAATTACATAGGTAATTACTTTAATATTTTTCCAAGACCGAAAATAATACTATTATGAACCTTATTTATATGTAACTAATACCTATAGTTTCATATATATAAACCTATACAATAGATGTTTTGTTCAGCTGTGCCTAAAGAAGTTTAATAAAAATTATCAATAATCATATCATGATCTGGTGTTATATGCATTTATAGTGCATTAAGAGTTCAATTTATGTAGGTCACTGTTTGCTTATATTCCAATATATCGTATTTTATCTATAAATTTGCATTATAACTCCATAAAAATTCAAGGCACGAGCATACAGCTAGCAGTGTTAAGAATAATAAATCTAAGGACATCAGCTGTGTTCCTTTTAAACTTAGAAGACTGATCCAATATAGCGTGTATTTGTGACAGTCTTTTGTTTTTAATTTTATATGGAAGTGAAGAAATTAATTATTGCTGGGTACAACACTCTGCTAATATTGCTTATCTTTGTTATGATGGCATAATGTTCCTTAAAGTATACATAATTTTTGTTATTTTTTTATTTGAAACACCAAAAAATTAGGGTATGGTTAATATGAGATCCAACTCTGCTAATAAATAAGCAGTAAATAAAAGTACTCAAATAGAAAGTTGCACTCTAAATCAATTTCATAACGTATCGAACGTTTTGCAAACCAAACGGTAATCAACCCCAATTTTATCCAAACAAAAAGTTAAAACGATTAACTGTGAAATTATGAAGCAAAAAGCTCCACATGTGCCACATGACGTCATTAAAAACGTGACGGATAAGTAATTACTTCGAAATCCATTTCTCGTATTGAGTCCACAAATTGGTGTGAAGCTTCAATTCACACATCGATGGATGCGGAAGTTAATTAGTACACAAAAACGGCAGATGTACGGGTGTTATTAGATCAGTAAGTTCGCTAACGGCTTAACATGTGTTATTGGAGATAATATTGTACCAAAGATATTTACTAAATTATAGATACACTACACTGGCTTTTATTTTCCCACGTTGAAGAAGTCTATGCTTTTCTAATTGACTTATTCAAAAGAAGTATATGCTCTTAAATAAGCTAATTTTATATAAGTCTTATTATATAAGCAATTAACACCAAAATTATAACTACTAATTAGTAAGAACACAATTGAATAATAACCGATATAATTTAGAACCATTTTTGCAATCAATAAGTAAAACTTATTCAAGCAACTGTAATACACGGTTAAGTTATATAGTTGTATCCAAAAATAATTATCGGTTTGAAAAACACACACTTAATTATTAGAACCTTTCATTAGTTCAGTTAAAGTCGCTAACAGACAGGCCCTAATGACAACGACAGGGCAGGGCCAAAAGCATTTAAACATTTCATATAATCACAAAAGCAATATTCTTCTCAGCGATGTACTTTGTCTTACTCACTTAATTATAACACTTGTCCGACCGACTGTACGCGATGGTACGACTCCGTTGGAGATTTATAGCGATCTTACCGAGTCGGTTAATACTTTTTGTTTCTCCACGCTTAATCACTGAACGATATTGGGCTAATGTGTATGCAATGCAATGACTGTACAAGCTTAATTCCATTAAACGAATATTAAATGGCTATCTATCATCGAATGCCTGAACGAGGTAAGTTTTATCGACGAAATTTCGCGATGCTCATGAATATTGAGAGTTAATTAATTTAAACGACGCTTTAACAAATATGTTTTGCGAGCGTGTGGTATTGTTTGAGTTATACATAATTCAAACATTTATACTTTAGCTTGAAACAAAATGTTTGCACTGAAATCAGTTAAGTCAAGTTGGAATATTAAATTTGTTGAATAAAAACATGTTTAAAAATTACACCCATAATAATTTTTAGCTGGTTTTAACCAACTCATGATTCGTGAGATGTTGTTCTGACCTGTTTTTTATTATACAAATTATGTATGCACCGAATATATATGAATTACATACACATTGATTTTACTTGATAGCTTAAAAATACGGATTGTAATATCAAATTTACCTATCACCTATTTAAGTAACGGACACATAAACACTAGCATAATGTTCCAAGCCGTAAAATCTGTAAATAGGCATCCCTCATCGCAGATGGAGCTCATAAATTTTAAAAGTTGACAAAATGATTTTTAATGCCGGTCATCTTTAATGCGCTCAGATCTCATTTGGGCCAAATGCCTTGCATCCTTCGGGACTTTTTAACTTCAGAATTCTTTGGTACTTTTGACCCATAGTAACAAATAGCTGGCACATTATCTATTTTGTCGTTGCCATGACAATAATTAATGGTTGGATTTAAATGCTTCCTCACGTCCGTGACATCAACATAAATAGACCGATCTTCGTTCAGTTTCCAGCCCCTTTGATTTAGTTATTTTTAACCAGGCTCAAGTTTTGTATATTAATTTTGTTGGTACGTGGCCATTACCTTGGACTTTGATGTTTTGTGTTAAGAGTGTGATGTCTGGTGATTTTCAAGTTGCTAGTATTGGACAGTGGTTTATTGGATACTTTGAGTCTGAATGAATTACCCGACAACGTAGGGTATTCGTTCAAATTATCAAAGACACTTTTTATATTTGTTATGTTTTAAGCAATTGTTTATGAAATGGAACCATTATATTTGAATTGACAGAAAATTTGACATTGACAGATAAAATTGCAACGTTAACACATTTTTGTCTGTACAGTGCTGTCAGTATTTGTCTACATCAATATTATTTTTCGCTAAACGCTTCTAAAATGGTATGTTACTGGTTTTTAAACTTTCAATCTGATAAAGCTTACGTACTAACATTTTTTTTAAATATGTAGTAAAATATCGAGTACCTAGTGCATTACTTTTGAAGCCTATATTACCGTAAAATTAAATAATAATATTATTATCTTTAGCGACATAGTATTAAGAAAAACAAATATTTCTAACCTATATTTAAAGCAACGGTGTTGCCATATTTAACTTATATTTTCGCCAATTACCCTCATAATATTCTTATTATCATAATCGCCTATCACAACACGACAACTGCATGTCACTTCATAAAACAGGCAATAATGCAAATAGCGGCGGACAGCTAACAATAAAACAATTGAAAGCGAAACTTATGGCCGAGACACGTGCTTCGATTGCTATAATAAGATGGCGAATGGTTTAAATAACTCGACAGATACAAGGACTTAGCCAGTAAGTTGTGTTGTTTACTAAGGGCGTAAAGATTTAATTGTGATGCAAGGTGGTTTCCTTTAATTTTGATAAATGTTCACAAATTGTCAGTCTTAAGTTTATTAATTTAATTTTTATACAAGTAATCAACGCCAGCCATAAGCCTTCATATAAAATATGTTTTATTACAGAAATGTCCATAGGATATTAATGTGCCTCGTAGAAGAGAGCATGGGTTAAATTGGACTTAACAGAAGTAAACCTCACGACTAACATTACATACCTTAAAAACAAATAATGTAAAGTTTACATAATATCTATTGTTAAAGTGTTAGGTACTAAATACGTCAATTTCCGCTCTGTCTGTCCATTCGTTTGCTTCGAGCTTTAAAATTACGTAATGTTTATTTGTTGTCAATTATAAATAATAATGCAAGATGAATATACATGTATATAATATAATATATGCGTATGAAGGACGAGTGTTAAGTATAATTATAATAGTTTGTTTGTTCAATTCGCTCGAGCTCATACTTCAGTCCAACCTCGTTCTAAGACCAAAGGAATTGATTCGCAATAATCCCCTTGTATAGACTACATCGTTAAGTATACTTGTTAATAAGCTACGTAAGCTTTTACGCTAACAAAACGAGCTTTGCCGAGCTTGTAACATTTATATGTAAGAATTAAGCTTTTGTTTAAACCTAATAATAAAATAACGTTAGAAATGTGTTTTGTCTTGCGATTTCGTTGATGATGTAGTTTTGTTGTAAGGATAGCGATTTTGTTGGCTCATGAGTTTACTCAAACTTATTAATTTGGGAAAAGGAAGGAGTAACATAGATAGAAATACACGATAAGAAATATAACGAAAAGACCTGCATATATAGAAAACTTAGTCAGATGTCTTCTAATGTCTTAGAATTTGTTTTATACTGTGTAATGTACTATATACGTGGTCTTAAACTTATTTTGTAATAAAGTCGTATATTGAATAATCTAGCAAAATACTAGCTAAAAAGTGTTCAAAGTAATTAATTGTTGTCATTTGAAAATGTTTTATAGTACACCGGCCGTTATAAATGCGCCGAAATGTTCTGGATCGAGCTTATAATGTAATGTAATGCATTTTTTGAATTTGTATTTCACTAAGTTTAATTTAATTGAATATAAAAATAACGTATCAATGGAACAAGGTATGACTACCTAGAAATGTTTGCATATAATCAAAATTGGAACAATGCGAATACGGCAAGTATTGTTGTATACAAGTACCTAATTGTATTTAAAATCAACTACACCTTGTATTTAAAATATATTTAAGGTCGAACTATTGGAGAATACTTAAGTATTTAATAAAAACAACGATAGTTCACCGATACATATTTAAAGACAATTTTCATATAAATAAATTAAAGTGCAACAGGAATGACATACTCATTTAAATTGCTGCGTAAACAACATATTATATTACTATATTCCTACTAAAGCTTTACTTTAAATGTATCTGTTTTAGACAAAAATACAATTTCTGGCGCTCTTCTGTCTTAGGAAGCAAAGGTTTGCTGTGGAGACAAAAGTATTTAAAGCCTGTCCTAGTTATACTTTAACCAAAGGAAACTACGACGTCTATAGAATATTGTTCAACAAACAAGAAATGTCCATTTTCTTAATGGACCTATATAATCATAATTAATATTCATAATCTGATAGTGGGCGACCATAGATATTTGAAGGTACGTAAACTATAAATACTGATTACATTGAAAGCAAAATAGATACAAAGAAAGAGGAGGGACATAGGTGTGTTGAGATGTCCTTTAAATTTGTCTTACATTAAGTAAGAAATCGACATTACCCAGTACACAACGGCCCCAATACGAATCGGGACATTTATAATTAAAAAATACTTATTTGATTTCTCTCGAGCTCTTAACGATCTAAATTTATAATAATACAAACAAAACATATTATATTCTATACGTAACAAGACATTGACATTCAAGATTTTCGCATGAGAATTTGGTCATGAGAATTTTAATTAACTCAACATGCGACGTGATGAATATCATCTTAAACGGTATAGCAAGTGAGGTCACGTTTCTTAAACGTGTTCTAATTGGTTAATAGGACATAATGTTTTTAGCATATTTTTTGTTATTAAACTTTTTACGTGGGAATTGTTTATATTTGCGTCTAAAAATATTAATATGTTTGGAAGTACAAATGTAAACTATAAGTACATTTGTCACGCAATATGCAGAGCTTGTAGAAAACAGATAACCGAAAAATTACATTCACATACTAGTCTTTTTAAAAATAATTTAAATTACCTACCAACATCTTAACTAATATTGTTAAAAGTTATAGAATATTTTTTAAAATGATTAAAACAATGAAGTGATTTCAGTATACTCTTAATTCTGCTAAATAAATATTGTTTCTAAGTAGGTATTGAAACTTTATTTAAACTGAAACCTAAAACAGTTTCCGAAAGCTTAACGATGCATGCTTCTCGTATGAGGATCCTATTCTGAACTAAACTAACTCTTGAACTTTGTTCCTTGATATAACATATTCCCAAAATAGTGTTAATTTCTCCTTTCAATATTGTTGCAAGTAACTTCACCTACACTTTCCACCTTTAGTGATAAGTCTTCGGCTATTTGATATTCCTTTAACTTATCTTAAAAGAGTCCTAGTTACTCCATACAATTCCGTCTGTATGTTAATTTTTAAAACACACAAAAGACAATTTTTACAAGCAAAAATTTGCATGAATTCAGTCTGTTAATTTCAAGGCTCACTGTGTAATAATAGCCAAACTAAATACCTAACATTTATTAGTTTTAGATGATATAAAAATATTTCTTGTATGTAAAATACTAATCATTAATGACACTTATTTTGTTTTTCGTTTCAGTCATTTCACAATATATAAAATGAGTTCAAGA
>JADANM010000717.1:0-13165 GCA_026213755.1 Eurema hecabe | reverse complement strand
AGGCACTTGAAATTTGGAAGGGACGTAGCTTAGGTACCGTAGAGGTACACTACGAAAGAAATTCTCGAAATTCCCTCGGGAACGGGTATGAACAATCTAAACCGCTTGAGTTAGACGCTTGAAATGTGGCATGCAGGTACCTTAATAAACTTAAAGCTTAGTTGCAACAGGATATTGCAAAATTCTTACGGGAACGGGAGTTTTCGGGAAAAAACATTTGTATGAAAGGTAGGATAGGTACAGCGTGAACGAAGTCGCGTCAGGTCATCTAGTAGAATATATGTAAATGTTATCTACGCGTATGAATTATTTAGTAACGTTTTTAAGTAAAAATTTGTATGTGTTAAATAGTATTAGAGTTTTTGTAATAGTCTGAGGCGGTCAAAATGTCTCCTACCCTACATAATCGTTCAATTTAAACCGGTTATTTTCCTTGAATTTGGCTGGACACGCTACCATGTGTAGATAGAGGTCATTGGATTTAATACATAGGTATTCGAAGAAAAATGAACGGGTTGATCGACAATTTAATTATTCGCCGCTTATTCGTAACCTTTAAACTTTCATCATTTCATAAGTTCCACGTACCTAAAGTAATTTAATTTTTAAAATTTCCTGAAAACGACGTCGAAATGTTGCTCATTTTATTGCTCAAATTAAAATCTCTCTTAAATATTAATGTGTGAAGTTTTTAGTGCAAAAACTCTTTTAATCAGCTTGATAAATGTTTTGTAAATGTAAATGTCAGCGTGGTAAATGTTTTGTAATACCATGACGATTCAAAAGTGTTACTTTATGTAGCCTAATTGAATAAATATACTTTTGACTTTGACTTTGACTTTGATATATAAGCTACATCATTACTTACCCAATTACACATTCACACACAAATATATTTGTCCTCAACAACGTTTTACATGACAGCATCAGCTTATAATATAAAAATGAATGGCAAAATGTGTTGGTAAGCGCATAACTCGATAACAGCTGAACCGATTTACATAATTCTTTTTTTAGCATAATCCTAGATGTACGAGGATGGTTTTTAAGAAAAAAAAATGGTAATCGTAGGGTATAGGTCTGGGTAGTAATAGTATCTATTAGTACAGCGAGAAAGAAGTCGCGTTGGTCCGGCTAGTATAATTTAAAAATGAATGGCAAAATGTGTTGGTAAGCGCATAACTCCATAACAGCTGAACCGATTTACCTAATTCTTTTTTTAGAATACTCCTGGGAGTATGAGGATGGTTTTTATAATAATTTATAAAATGGTAGGTATAAGGTATAAGGTTCACGCTGTACTAATCCTACCCGAAAGGGTAGCGTACAGTATGAACGAAGTCGCGTTGGGCCGGCTAGTCTTTTAATAAAAAGCCACCTGGCAGTCAAGCGGTTATTGTTTAAACATCATTACTTTGTTTTACTTTGTTTTATACTAGGTATTAGTATAAAACAAAGTCGCTTTATTTGTCTTTCCCTATGTATACTTAAATTTATAAAACCACGCAACCGATTTTCATGCGGATTGTTTTAATAGATAGAGTGCTCTATTATATATTAGAGGATTAATGAATTAACTTTAATGTTTTAATTAAAAATAATAATAATTTGGGGCTGCATTTATACGCATTCGTCTTAATTGAATGTAGCTAAGGTTTCTCCCAAGTCGTTATGAAGCTATTAAGAATGTAAACCCCATATTAGGATTAACAAAGCTACTATACCAATTATATTTAGTCATAATTATTACATCGCCAATAGCAGCATTGTTATAAACCTAGTAACCTGTCGGTAAAGCACAGACTATTGTTGAAAAAATAAATAAACAAGTAAAACGCTTTAAGAATATAAATATGAAATTTCTTAGACAAAATATACAGAATTAATAATAAGCATTATAATAACACTTACATAGCTACTAGGTGTATACTAGGTGTATACTTCTTTAATATTTACTGTATAGTATACTGCTTAAGAAGCTAGTACTTCATAAAATAGTTTCTATAACATTCCGAAATACCCCGATGGGATTTCAATATGTTACTGAGGTTATTCATGCAGTAAGCACACGAGGTAAGAATTCAACTCACACGTATATTTTATTACTAACAAGCTGTTGCCTGCGACTTCGTCCGCATTTCCGTCGTTTGTCACAAAAATGTCTTTATGCCGGCCGTACCTACTGCGCGCTTTGCGCCTAGCTAGGCTCGCGAACTTTCGCGAATGTTCGTTTTACAAAGTCTAAAAACGAAAGTTATGTAAATACATTCTTACAAATATTGCAAGTGCAGTTTTTTAAAGTGATTTTAAGCTTTTTTTTAATAATCATTATAGCATGATTCAGTATTCTCGCGATGGCTTATTATTAGCATATTTCATGTATAACTTTGGTGTTTCTATAACGATTTCTCTGATTATTTTATATGAAATAGTTAATAATGTTACCTTGTTTAATTAGGGATGACTGAGAGTGTTAAAAAAGTAAGAGTAGACAAATATAATCAGAGCGCTTCGAACTGCTACGCAATCGGGAGTTACAGGTGTTAGGTATTGTGAGTCAACTATAAATGATAGACATACACTCTCCGGGGATATTTTTTATATAATTTTAATACATGATCATACATCATTTCTATGTTACATTAACCATTAAGGTTGCACACGCGACGGAAGCATAAAAAATGGAGTAACTTCTCCCGTTTTCCCAACATTTTCCTTCACTGCTCCGCTCCTATTGATTGTAGCGTGATGAAAAGTATATTATAACCTGCACAGGAGTATGAAGAATAATTGTACCTAGTTTCGTTAAAATCCGTTCAGTACATTTTGTTTCTATAGCGGTTATATAAAAAGACAGACAGACAAAAAATTTAATGATTGCATTTTTGGCATCAGTATCGTCCTAATAGTTATTTTGCAAATATATTTCATGTACAGAATTCACCTTTCTACAGATTTATTATAAGTATAGATATTCTTATTGAAGTACTCTGTCTGTACTCGTACAACTAGATTAATCAATATTTAGTTATTATCCAGGTTATACTATTTTATACTTAATATGAAGTCTTAATGAATAAGAAACCAATATGTCTTTAAAAGAGTTTATTCATTGATGTCGCTGTTCATATATGCTGTGGGCGGTATCGAGAGCACCCAGGAATCCGAGACCGCGGCTCTGGAAAAAGAGAATATATTATTTTATACTAGAACACAACAATTATTAAATAACAATACACTAAGGAACCACAGTAGGAAAAATATCACTGTGGAATGTATTCAAAAGTATATGATCAAAACCACGCGCAGAGAAAATGAAGCAACATGGTCGTCAAGCGTAACAACTTAGAAATTAGTTTAGATCATAACCATTTGCTTTAAAGTTTAAAACATAATACTTACAACGCCTTTAGCGCCTCTCTTGACGGCGTCCCAGTTGACTCTCGGCGACGCGCTGCAGTTGGCAATGAGAGCCGCCAACACGCCCAGCACCAACACCAACACACACGATACCTTCATTATTATATTAATTAATTATTGAAGTATAAGAGACCAAATTCTAATATCGAATGATGATCCAACAACTTGGTGTGGTATTTAAACGCATTCGTCTTAATTAAGCAGCTAAGGTTTCTCCCAAGTCGTTATGAAGGCATTAGGAATGTAAAAGCAACATTTGCGTTTGAAAAAAACATGTCAGACTTTCTATAAAGCACGGATCGCAATATAAACGCGTTGACCACAAATGAAGCAACGGGGCGGTAACACAACATGTTTAATTACACAGAGCTTATAAATGCAGAACAGTAATTAAACGCTAACAAAACGTGCAAATATCGATGTATGTGCATATTCAAATAGTAAAACTAAATTCAACCAGCTGTTGCCCGCGACTCCGTCCGCGTTTACTTTCATAAAAAATTTATTCCCTGGAAACTGGATAAAAAGTATCCTATGTCCTTCTCCAGGTTCTAAACTACATCCCCACCAATTTTCAGCCAAATCAGTTGAGCCGTTATCGAGTTATAAATGGTGTAACTAACACGACTTTCTTTTATATATATAGATATGACGAGCTGGACTGTGATAAAATGTTTTATTGTTATGGGTTTTCCATACAGATTTAAAGATTTTAGAAGAAACTCAAGTAAAAATACCCAAACCGGTGTTTCTTTCTCTTCATAAAAAAATATGATATAATTTACCGAAAACATCAGGATTGGCGATTGAACCGTGACGTCACTTCTTGCGTGACTTGTCACTTTTTAGTTGAAATGAAAAAAATGAGTAAAAAATAAATATTTATCGTGACATTTAAAACATATAAAGTACAATTAAGTAAGCACCCACCCGACTACTGAACTTCATTTCTATAATAAAGTACTAAATGAAAATAGGTATTACCTTGTGCAAAGAAAATAACTTTTTTGCTTTTTAGTTCACTCGTTGAAGTCGTTTTATATTTGTTTAAAATTATTTTCTTGCTTAAAGCCTTCCGTGATAAATTGACTTTGCAACGTTTATTTTTCCCAATTCGAACCAGTAGTTTCTGAAATTAGCATTCGAACAATAAAAAAAAACTTCAGCTTTATAATAGTATATGCAAATTAAATTATCATAAATACCACAGCTTCTTTAATAAATATCTGCTCTGTATCACAGAGTAGAGTAGTAATGCCAATTAATTGATTTATATGTTTCACTGAGAACTTCACGATTCATTCATATTATAGTAATTGCATCGTTACTCGCTTTCATTGGTGGGAAATGTTTGACGTCATAAGCGCATTAAAGTTCCTATCTATATCTATCTATACTAATATATAAAGCTGAAGAGTTTGTTTATTTGAACGCGCTAATCTCAGGAACTACTGGTTCGAATTGAAAAATTTTTTTTTATTGAATAGACAATTTATCGAGGAAGGCTTAAGGTTACATAACGTCACGCTGCGACTAATAGGAACGAAGATATAATGTAAAATGTGGAAAAAACGGGGAAAATTATTCATCTTTGAGGGTTTCCTTTGCTTGCTCTGCGAAAACGGTTCAAGGTACCAAAAAATATGAATGAAAGAATTATTCCTCTTTAAATGATCTAAAAAAAAGTTCGCGACAGTATATGTCTATCTTCTAAGATTGACTCACTATAACATAATAATAGAAATAGATCCGACGGTGACGAACTCGCGAGCAACAGCTAGTCATTTATAAACCCTAAACATATTTCCGGTTTATTTTGGAATATCCGACTCTACAACTTTGTTCATTTCCATCTGCTGCGTTACAACCGTGTAACTATTTTAAACCATAATTAATTCGCTATCCAAATAGTTTTCAACAGATTAAATATGGAGAGACTAATGCGTGTTGCTGTCAGTGAAGATAATAAAATGTTATTACGTGTTATTATAATGGACAGAAGCGATTTAACAGTGCTAAATTCACCTACTAGTATCTTTTAGACTGAAATAGTCTTCTTTGTAGGTAATTTTGAACGTTTGTAAATACAAGGTTTTACAGAGAAATACGATGAATTCATCTTCTTATAAATAAAAATGAATCGCAAAATGTGTTGGTAAGCGCATAACTCGATAACAGCTGAACCGATTTACATAAATCTTTTTTAGAATATTCTTGGATGTACAAGGATGGTTCTTAAGCAAAAAAATTGTAGGTTTAGGGTATAAAATTTCGGGTAGTATAGGTACCTACAGCGTGAACGAATTCGCGTTCGAAAACAGCTAGTCAACAATAAAATGAACCACGATAATCTACGTTCAAATACAACTTTACTTTTACAGAAAGTAACATATTCAAATCTTTAATAATATTAGCGTAGATTACTTTTACGTTTTCAAAATTCGAAACACGAGATCTCAAATGTTTTGAAGAATTCTATTGTCTTTAGACAAACATATTTATATTACTTATAATTATAAAATGGACAAAATAAATAGCAGATTAAAAAATAGTAACGTTTATAACAGTTAATTTTAAACGTTCATAGACGATATAACCAATTGTACTAAATAAAAAACACTTTTTACAACTCATGTGTACTTGTTAATAAGTATCTAATAACAATATTCTTGACGCAGTCGAATATCGCTATCTCAAGAGAGCAAGCACCGCATCGACATTGCGAACAAACTCAACAGTTTCATGTTTAACTACTATAGATCTTAATGCGAGTTATAAGCGACGTTCAGCTTGGCTGTAAGCTATAGAGTGATGCTCATATGAATGATTTGCAGTATATAAAGTGCAGATGTTGTGCGATCACACTCCTATATTAATGAGGCGGCATTTCCCGTACACGGCATACAGCTTTAAATTCGCCGCATCGCCTACTAAAACGCGGCAAAAAATCCCTACAAAGGGTACCTATAAGGGTTTACCTTATGACGTTATTATAAGAAAAGTGTTATATTTTTAATTTACTTGTACTTATATAAGGTAAGATAGGAGTACGGTGTACTATTTCTTTTTTTACCTTACAGTAAGATTACTATTTATATCGATTACGTAAACTTGTGTGATCAAAGATTCTTAAACTTAAGGTTGACTTTGATAAACGTATTAGGTAATTAATAAAAATCGAATATGACTTTTTAAAGAATTTATTACTTATTGATGTCGCTGTTCATATATGCTGTGGGCGGTGTCGAGAGCGCCCAGGAATCCGAGACCGCGGCTCTGGAATAAGAAAAAATGTATCTATATAAAATTATAATACAGCTCATTTATTTATAAAAAATAAATAAAATAAAAACACTTTATTGACAAAAAAACATACAGAAAATAACTACATAAGAAAAAAAAACACTTCTGCCAATTGGCGATCTCTTCTATAAATATTTATTCATATTTATTAATATTCATAGAAAAGACCAGGAGTAGACAAAATGCTGTTAGCGAGACAAGCCGATCATGCATCATTATATTAAAACGGATGTTGTAGTGCTTAAAAGTCATAGAAATGCTAAAAAACCAAGCCGTACTATGAAATTAAATACAACAAAAATTAAATGCCATGAAACATAGAAATTTGTTCCGGCGTCAAAGTTCTTGAGACCTGAATTTAAATATTGGTTTGAGTCTTTTATAATAAGGCAATTTTTGAAAATATTAACAATACTCACAACGCTTTTAGCGCCTCTCTTGACGGCGTCCCAGTTGAGTCTCGGCGACGCGCTGCTGTGGGCAATGAGAGCCGCCAACACGCCCAGCACCAACACCGCTACACGTGATACCTTCATTATTGTATTAATTAATATTAATATTGAAGTATAAGATACCAAATTCTAATATCGAATGATCCTCCAATAACTTAGAGCGCTATTTAAACGCATTCGTCTTAACTGAATGCAGCTAAGGTTTCTCCCAAGTCGTTATAAGGGCATTAGGGCTGTCTGGTCTACTCAAATTAAACAAATATCATACATAACGTAACAGATTAAGAATTGTCAGAATTTAAAATAAGAATGTTATTTTATTTTTAAATGGAATAAGTAATATGCGCGAGGGTTGCTATTGAAAAACGCGTTGACCACAAATAAAGCAACGGGGCGGCAACACAACATGCTTAATTACTCAGAGCTTATAAAGGATTCTACTTTAACAAAACGTGCATTTATTTATACATGTACATTCAACTAATTAGCAGCGATGGTGAAACATTTTATTGTACAGGATAAGTATAATATAAGACATTATTTTCGACACGGAATATTGAAAATACATATACCTATTTAAAAATCATCATTACTGACAATATTTTTATTATTTACTATATAAATATTAAAAATACAAACGTTACCTTCCAGTCTGTCATTCCAAAACTACTGAACGCATTTTGTTAAATTTGGGTACATTACAGCAAAAAATGTCCTCACACAAAAGTATGAATACATTCTCCTTTATGTTTACACTGGCTTCGCATGCAAGTATGATGCATACATTATAATATGTATAATCCCTTATATAATCACTTTGTCTATTAAATACTCCGCACCAAAATTCGTTGCGTAAGTAGTTTTAAAGATTTAAGTATACATAGGGCCAGACAGACAGAAGGCGGAAAGCGACGTTGCATGTAGTATGTTATATGTTGGTATAGTATATCAATACGCATAACGACATATCTACTTGACAAAGTTATATGAAAGGGTTAAATATTTTGCCATCTTAATTATGCTGTGGGGTGAAATAACGGAAAATATTTATTTGGTAATATACTAGAAAGTCTACATTGAACAATAAACTAATGAATATTTACCTTACTATATAGCGACCTAAAATTTCGGGGTTTGCGTGAACAATGACGTTAGTATAGTACGCGTCACGAATCATTAGCGTTGAACGAAACCTGCGCAGAAGTCAAAAATAAGGTATCGAGGTAGCGGCGCGGGGCGCGTGATCGTCGGGTGCGCGAGCGTTGATTGGTTGTCCCAGTCGTGTTGTCTTTCTCGCACCAATACGTCAATTACGAGCGCGATTCTACCGATGCGCAGCTATTCTCGTCAATCGCTACACATAAATGACGCGTACTATACTCGTATTTCCAGTAACCCTGAGATAAAAGTCACGCGTTATTTTGCCACTACGTACCATTTTGCTACACGCATAACAAAATATAATCGTAACGATTTATCTCTGTACAACTCGCGTATTAGTCCAAGAAAATAGAGATTTAAATACGAATTTGAGATAAAAAATAGAATTTTTGATATACATAATGTATTTTGAAAGATCCGTAAACGATTAGTGAAAGTCTTTTTTAAATTCATCCACGAGAACTTGTGATAAAAAACAAAACTATTTTTTCAAATTTTAGGGAAACATTCCTTTTATTAAACTAGAAAAAAATACCTTTTATGAAAGTTGTAGAACATAAAATTTTACATCAAAATAATACATCATTATTTAGCTAAAATCAAATTTAACCGAGATAGGGTTGCTAGAAGCTAACGTGTATCATCTTATGACTTGTTAAAGTTATCACACCACCCTAGATTCGTATTTATCTCAAATTCGTATTAAAAGCTCTATTTTCTTGGACTATATGACAAATTGTTGTAGCTAAATCACTGGTAGTGAAGTGATTTTCTTCTAAAAAGCAACGGTGGAAATGATCTTTTCTGCTTAACGTAATTGTGCTCTAGACTAATTGTCTCAAATTAACATATAACATTTCAACATTCAACATACAAATATTAAAGCAAATCCATATCAGATCTACAAATAATTTTAAGTAGTTATCTAGGACTAGTAACCAAGTACTAAGTAAATGTTTTGACGGAAAATACCTCACGATTTAATGGGAACGCTTCATACAAAGACATTGTTTCGATATTTTAATGCAGCGTTACTCGCTTCTGTTGTTGGGAAATGTATGACATCGCATCATTTATTTTGCAGAAAGTGTTTGCGTCCTGTCTTGTCTATGCTATTTTTTGGGAATACGAAGAATATATAATTTCGTGTTATTTTATGTACATACTTTTGCCGCATTCTCAGCATAGAGTGCTTATTGGTCAATCCTAAGATTTGGTTTAAAAAATAAAATATAAAAACAGTCCCTGTGCAAAATCAAAAAATTTACGTAGGAATATTATCTAGTAGGATGCTTTTGTCAAGAAGCTTCATTTCGATAACGCGTAAGGGCATCGTATTAAAATTAAAAGAAAAGTTATCAAGTCTATGGTCGTATGTAACCTCTAAGTTGAGAACTTAAAAAAATGCACTTTTTTACATAGCAAAAATCTCAACCTATAGAGCAGTTCTCATTGACCTAGAACTACGTTAAGCAAGTCACATTGTTACACACACAAACAGGGAAATTTCAAACCGGAACATTATAATAAAAGTTTAAATTTATTTAAAACTAGCGGACCCGTACCCACTTCGTTGGGCATAATGTTAACAATCCTTTTTTTATATAGCCTATGGCACTCAGCAATAACGTGGCTTTCTATTGGTGAAAGAATTTTTAAAATCGGTTCAATAGATGCCGATATTACCCCTTACAATTTAACAAACACAAACTTTACTTCTTTATAAATTAGTATGGATGTACTAAGTTAAATGAGATATCATATGCAAGGGCTTACTGCGCACATTTCATTAAAACGTTTTGGACTGCCACAGGCAATATGACCTTTAAAAATCTATTTAATTTCACACGCTTTAGGATTAGTTATAATATTGAAGCCACCAAAGCAAAATACAAAATTGCTCACGTGTTAAACAACCACATGTTTTCCACTTAACGCGACAATCATAAGTAATTATTTTAACGATTAAAATTGCCAATTTCACGTACAACAGAGAGTTTTATTGGCTGTTAATTATAAACCTTATTGGAGCTTCAATTTATTTGTACCTGATTGAAGGTAATAGTGTCGGGGAATTTACATTGTAAACCAATTAAGGCCGAACTAGGTTTATTAAATTGTTATTGTAAAGCACTGTAAAGCAAATCGTTGGATTAAATGATGGAGATTTATTGACTGTGGTTGTGTATTATTTAGTATCTTCACTACATAGTATAAAACAAAGTCGCTGTCTCTGTCCCTATATCCCTATGTATGCTTAAATCTTTAAAACTACGCAACCAATTCACATGCGGTTTTTTTAATAGATAGAGTGATTCAAGAAAAAGGTTTATATGTATAATACATGTGAGCGAAGCGGGGGCGGGGTGCTAGTTTGTATATAAGCTGTAAATAAAACCAGTCAAGTGCGAGTTAGATTTCCCTACCATTATACAGTGTGTTACAAAACATGTGTCCGTTCCTGAAGGGTATTATTATCTATATAACAATCTTTTGGAATAAAATAAAATAAAAAATCTATATCTAAAAATAACAATGCAATTAAGTTTTAAACATTTTGTTTCTAGTGATAAATATACACAAATCGAAAGAAATTCACAAATGCTGGCAACTCGCGTACGGTTTGTATACCGTATAGAGTCTATAGACCCTAAAGCTAGCAGAGCACGTGAAAGGGAGACGGTGTTGCCATGTAAATTTTGCAATTTTACTTAGGTTATTTTTTTTGTTTGAAAAAAATAATTACGTTATTTTTTCAAAACGATAACAAAATAAGGACCTACTACCGGTATATATTAAGAGGTTTTCGGATTGGACACTTGTTTTGTAACACACTGTATATTATGTATAACAATGGTATGGAGTTTTGTTTGTTGTTACATCTATAGCTAAATACCTATCACGCATGGGAGTAACTAAAAATATTTATTGTATTCTGTTTCTTAGTATTTGTTGTAATGGTGGTAACACATACATCCGATGTAAAAATTATAACTATTGATTTGTTTATTTAAAATCAATAGGTAATTAAATAGTTATAACTCAAATGCATGACCATGATGATAATGTAACCTGTAGAAGTAAGATGTACAAATGTAAACGAAATAATAAATAAATGACTTAAAAAAGATCCCGGACCACAATCCGGGAGAAACGGAAAAAAATCCCAAATGCATCCACATGGATTTGGATAATCATGATAATGTTTGTTATGAATGTAACGAACATCCAACCATTCTCATACATTTTCGCAATTATAACATTTCAAGGAATAACATTATCTGCTTCAGCCTTTCAACTTAACGAGCACCATTATAGAGTCCCAAGCCACAAGGGTCCTCTTTTCGTTAAAAACTCGGCTTTTATTCACCTCAGCTTATCGGTTCGTAATAATAGTCCTAGGGGAACGTTTTCAGCATTTTTATGACCGCGACCCGCATCCCTAATAACTCTCGAAACTAGGCTATCACTTACAGACATCCTTTCCTATTTTCTAGTAAACTAACTAGTTAAACTAGCAGCTTTAAGTGTATTAGTCTTGGATTTTTTCAGACAAACCTATGGCAAAGGATTCAATGATATCGGAACAATCTTTAAAATTGTTTGACATCGCCTAAAAGCGCCGAATTAACAGTATATAAAAAAAAACATCCTCAATAATATTATTAGAGACCTGCCCCGGCTTCACTCGCATATATTATGCATGAATTATACATGAACACCTTCCTCTTGAATCATTTTATCCTTTAAAAACCCGCATGAGAATCGGTTGCGTAGTTTTAAAGATTTTTTTTTATATAATAGGGGGCAAACGAGCAGGCGCCTCACCTGATGTTAAGTGATCAGCGCCGACCATGAGCACTCGCGTTGTCACGAGTGTGTTGCCGGCCTTTTAAGGATAGGTACGCTCTTTTTTTGAAGGTCCCAAAAGAAAAGAATGTAAGTATACATAGGTATATAGGGACAAAGAAAGCGACTTTGTTTTATACTTTGTAGTGATTACAAATACATAATTCGTCAGTTCGGTGATAAGTTTATAACGGTTTTGCAATAGTATTCATTAGAATGACATTGATCTACAAACTTTTACGATTGTCCGTCATCACAAAAACCCAATTAGCTAGTAACGGACGATAAGAACACTTAAAAATGTTGTTTTAGCAAACAGAATAATTATAACAAAGCATATACTCGTATACGGTCGAATTGAGAAACCTCCTCCTTTTTTGAAGTCGGTTAAAAGTATAACTCTGAAACACACACTAGCTCCTACAATTTCAAGAGCGCAAAACCCAGTATTGTGCATTTTAGGGTTTAATAATACTTCGTACTTGCAAATAACGGAAATGTAATTTTAATATAAAAAAGAATTACCAATTAATGTGATTAACTAAGTGCATAACTCGATGACAGACAAATATTCTTTGAAGGATGGTTCTTAAGCAGACTAATAAAATAAATAATTTAAAAAATTAAAAAACTCGACTGCGACTAAGAATAATAAAACTGAAATGACAAAAACAAGTACTGCAATCTGGAACTATGAAGAATAGGCCCCTCCTTTGCGGCGCGCAGTCGGGTAAAAAAGGGTTGGTGTAGGCTATAAGGTTCCCCGTACAGCTAAGATACAGCTTGGTCGAAGTCGCGTCGGGCCAGCTAGTTGGTAAATAAAAATCAAAACCGATTCAGTAGATCTAGCGTTTACCCCTTCCTACCTCTAAAATGCATTACCTTATCATATATATACCATAGTAGCAAAGTTTGATATAAATCCCAATTCGCGGTTCTCACAGAATAAATATTTAACATTTTCCGTTGACGAATATCCG